>WNWK01003672.1:0-142698 GCA_009830355.1 Cherax destructor
TTTTTTTTAATGCTATTTGGGACCAGTTTTGAGATCACGGGCCCCCTTCGAAAAAAAAAATTGTTCCAGACAGCTCCGTTTCTAGGGATTTTTTAAAAATTTTCCCCCAAAAAGGGGACACAGATAGTCATTGAACTTTACAGACATCCTGTAACAGTTTTGTTGGGGGATGTTCCTCCATAAATGTTGCATCTTCCCTCCACATTGCAAAATCCCCTTAATCTCTGAAGAAGCCACCCTTTCCCTCTCTTTCCTCCTCCTCTGAAGCAATTTTTCACTGTGCTCTTTTGGGTGTTCCAGATAACTTGCAGCTCTTCAGTGGTTAGCTCTTTTTGTGGCCCCCCCCCAAAACTTTTTCTACATCCGGGCCACTCCCCAAAACCCCCAGGAAATTTTCCCCAAAAGTCACAATAGATTCCACAACTGGCATGGGGTTGTGGGTCAGCCTCAAACCCTTAAAAACCCGTTTGGACAAAATTCCACAATTTTCCCAAGCAGAGTTCATCATCCCGGGAAGTCACCCCCTGCCGCCTTATCTAAAGGCTTGTGCAATGGAAGATATTAAGTATCTTTCCAGAACTTTTTTAAAAGTCAATGCAATGTCTGAGGTCACATCAAAGCACCTTTGAAACACTGCTTTGGTGTAGAGTTTTTGAAGTTTGAAATGATCTGCTGGTCCATGGGTTGGATGAGAGGAGTGGTATTAGGGGGAAAGAACTTCACTATGATGAAACGAAATTCCTCCACCATTTGGTCATCCAAGTCTGGAGGATGAGCAGGAGCATTGTCCATTACCAGGAGGCACTTGAGTTCCAATTTATTTTCCAGGAAGTATTTCTTCACACTCAGGCCAAACACTTCACTGAACCAATCAAGGAAAATTTCCCTCGTGACCCATGCCTTACTGTTAGCCTTCCACATCACACACAAATTAGCCTTGGCGACACTGCTTTCCTTAAAGACTCTGGGATTTTCAGAGTGATACACCAGTAAAGGCTTCAATTTGAAATCCCCACTACCATTACTACAGAACATGAGAGTTAGCCTGTCTTTCATAGGCTTGTGTCCTGGCAGTGCATTTTCCTCCTGCGTGATGTAGGTCCTCTTTGGCATTTTCTTCCAAAAGAGGCCTTTTTTGTCACAACTGAACACTTGTTGGGGGAGGAATTTTTCAGCCTCTATGTACCCCTTGAATTCACGCACATATTTTTCAGCCGCACATTTGTCAAAACTTGCAGCCTCACCATGCCTTACCACACTGCGTATGCCATTACACTTCTTAAATCTCTCAAACCAGCCTTTGCTGGCCTTAAATTCACTAACATCAGCACTCGTTCCAGGCATTTTCTTTACGAGATCGTCAAGCAACTGCCTTGCCTTTTCACAAATTATCGACTGCATAACACTATCTCCTGCGAACTGTTTTTGACTGATCCACACCAACAACAAATTCTCAACATCTTCGAGTATTTGCGATCTCTTTTTTGTGAGCATATTTACCCCTTTTGCAACAACAGCTTCCTTGATTTCCTTTTTCTTGGCCACGATGGAAGCGATGGTTGTATGGGGCTTCCCATACATCCTGGCAAGCTCGGCCACACACACACCACTTTCATATTTTGCAATAATGTCTTTCTTGAATTCTATCGTGTTTCTCACATTCGTTACCAAAGGGCTGGCACTAGGAGCTTTCTTTGGGCCCATGGTGGCTTATTTAGCAGTTGCAAGCACAAAAAAGAATGGAATATTACGAAATGTATCGTATGAACGCGTGGGGTGACGGTCACTCACTGATAAACAATGGCATGCTATTATACACATGCTAGAGCTAATATACACCACTCTTGAGAAGAAAGAAGTCCCACTGGGAATCTTCATTGATTTACATAAAGCTTTTGATACAGTCGACCATGATTTACTGCTCACAAAATTAACACACTATGGTATAAGAGGGCACTCACTCAACTACCTAGTCATACCTTAGTAACAGAAGCCAATACGTGTACACAAATGGAGCTAGCTCTTCTGCACAAGAAATTACAGTTGGTGTCCCACAATCAAGTGTCCTAGGACCACTCCTCTTCCTCATTTACATCAGTGACCTACTGAATGCATCACAACTACTCAAACCCATATTATTTGCAGATGACACTACATATGTCTTTTCTTACCCAAACCCAGTCATACTGGCCAACACTGTTAATGCTGAATTACAAAAAAATATCTATCTGGATGACGACTAATAAGCTTACTCTCAATACTGACAAAACCTATTTCATTCAGTTTGGAAACAGAGCTACAAATGTTCCACTTAACATAATGCTAAATGGGTCACCCATCACAAGACTCACAGAGGGAAAATTCCTAGGAATCCACCTTTACAGTAGCCTCAAATTCCAAACACATACAACAAATTTCCAAGAAAATCTCAAAGACAGTAGGCATACTATCAAAGATACGTTACTATGTGCCTCAATCAGCTCTCCTTGCACTGTATCATTCACTCATCTACCCTTATCTCATCTATGGAAGTTTTGCATGGGGATCAACAACATTAAATCACCTTAGACCACTCATAACCCAGCAAAAGGCAGCAGTCAGAATGATAACAAATTCCCACTCTAGACAGCATACTCCACCAATTTTCAAAAGTCTAAAACTACTCACTGTAAAGAACATTCACACTTATTCTTGTGCCTACTACATAGTACATAGAAATCTACACTCAAACATAAACCCTCCACTCAAACTTCTCCTCACCAACCTTAACAGGACACACGCCCATAACACAAGACACAGATCACTTTTTGATATACCCATGTCCATATCACCCTGTGTAAAAATTCTATGCACATAAAGGGCCCCAAAATCTGGAATTCATTACCAGTAAATACTAAAATAACCTGGTCTGAACATCAATTTAAGACTCTTCTCAAAAACCACCTACTCACCCTAAACTAAATACTCTATACTCAATTCAACCAAAAAATCTCCCAATTACCTAAATCTTAAAACTTCAAAACTAGGTTCCCAAAGTTCATACATTAATAAATACTACATTATAGTATAAATACCTGCCCCCCACACCAACTTGAAGCATTCTCATATTGTAAACTACTTTCAACAATGCTCAGTGTTATTTTCCCATAATATAATTTCAATATTTACTATTGATATAACCAACCTACAAAATACTTTCACCTTGTCGCAATGTAATATCCTCAGATTGTAATTTGAGTAAACTTATTATCTGCTATAAATATAAACTAATGTTTAACTATAACAAACTTAATCAATTTCTCTAGTATTAAGTAGTCTATAAGCCATTAGATTTAGTCTGCCCATAATGCCATGGCATGATAGTGTCTCTCTTTGCACTGCAATTCATAATTGTAATTAGTACAAAATCTCGATGTAAACTTGCAATGAAATAAAAATATTATTATTATTATCTATGTACAGTGGACCCTTGGTTTTCGTGTTTAATCCGTTCCAGAGGGATCGGCTAAAATCAAAATCGGCGAAAACTAAAACCATTTTCCCCATAAGAAATAACGTAAATTCAATTAATTCGTTTCAGACACCCAGGAGTATTAACAAAAAATAATTTTTTAGAGATTAAATATAGAGTTACATACAGAAAAGAATGACAAATAAATATAAAGCACTAATAACATGTATAAATGAACATTTAACATCACACTTACCTTTATTGGAGACTCCTGTTGGTGTATGGAAGACGGAGAGGAGGAGAGGGAGGCGAGTTTATTGTTTGGAGGCAGGACAAAATGCTTCAATTTGACACTAATATCACTCTACAGCTTATTTATATATCACAATTCATCTAATATACATAATAAACAATATTAATAACATAGAAACATGATATATACTCTAGAATGAATAAAATATGTCATTGCGAATGTGAGGACTGGTGATAGTGTTATTGTTGTTGGGTTTATAAGGGCCACTGACCATAAGCCGTACATATAGTGGTGGTGGTGGTGGTGAATTCCACCACCAGTATTCACATTGAAACAATGTACGTAATTTATAAATAAGAAATATTTACACTTTAATTTATAAATAAGAAATACAGTGGACCCCCGGTTTTCGTGATTTTTTCGTTCCAGAATGCTGTTCATGTGCCATTACCAAACGAATTTATTCCCATAAGGAATAATGTAAAGTAGACTAGTCCTTTTAGACCCCCAAAAATACACTTACAAAAGCATTTACAAAAATACACTTACATAAAAGGGTGAGTTTGGAGCATCACGAAAACCGGGGGTCCACTGTATTTACACATTAATTTATAAATAAGAAATATTTAGGTAGTAGGTTGGTAGACAGCAACCACCCAGGGAGGTACTACCGTCCTGCCAGGTGACTGTGAAACAGAAACCTGAAACTGTTTTACATGATGGTAGGATTGCTGGTGTCTTTTTTCTGTCTCATAAACACACTGGATAACAGGTATATCTAGCTACTTCTACTTACATTTTAGGTCACACTACACAGGCATGCACATGCATATATATACATACACACATCTAGGTTTTTCTTCTTTTTCTTGATAGCTCTTGTTCTTTTTATTTTCTCTATTGTCCATGGGGAAGTGGAAAAGAATCTTTCCTCCGTAAGCCATGCGTGTCGTATGAGGCGACTAAAATGTCGGGAGCAATGGGCTAGTAACCCCTTCTCCTGTACACATTTACTAAAAAAGAGAAGAAAAACTTTATAAAACTGGGTTGTTTGAATGTGCGTGGATGTAGTGCGGATGATAAGAAAGAGATGATTGCTGATGTTATGAATGAAAAGAAGTTGGATGTCCTGGCCCTAAGCGAAACAAAGCTGAAGGGGGTAGGCGAGTTTCAGTGGGGAGAAATAAATGGGATTAAGTCAGGAGTATCTGAGAGAGTTAGAGCTAAGGAAGGGGTAGCAATAATGTTGAAGGATCAGTTATGGAAGGAAAAAGAGGGAATATAAATGTGTAAATTCAAGGATTATGTGGATTAAAATAAGGGTCGGATGCGAAAAGTGGGTCATAATAAGCGTGTATGCACCTGGAGAAGAGAGGAGTGTAGAGGAGAGAGAGAGATTTTGGGAGATGTTAAGCGAATGTATAGGAACTTTTGAACCAAGTGAGAGAGTAATTGTGGTAGGGGACCTAAATGCTAAAGTAGGAGAAACATGTAGAGAGGGTGTGGTAGGTAAGTTTGGGGTGCCAGGTGTAAATGATAATGGGAGCCCTTTGATTGAACTTTGTATAGAAAGGGGTTTAGTTATAGGTAATACATATTTTAAGAAAAAGAGGATAAATAAGTATACAAGATATGATGTAGGGCGAAATGACAGTAGTTTGTTGGACTACGTATTGGTAGATAAAAGACTGTTGAGTAGACTTCAGGATGTACATGTTTATAGAGGGGCCACAGATATATCAGATCACTTTTTAGTTATAGCTACAGTGGGAGTAAAAGGTAGATGGGATACAAGGAAAATAGAAGCAGTAAGTAAGAGAGAGGTGAAGGTTTATAAACTAAAAGAGGAGGCAGTTAGGGTAAGATATAAACAACTATTGGAGGATAGATGGGTTAGTGAGAGTGTAGGCAATGGGGTCGAAGATGTATGGGGTAGATTTAAAAATGTAATGTTAGAGTGTTCAGCAGAAGTTTGTGGTTACAGGTGAGTGGGTGCTGGAGGGAAGAAGAGCGATTGGTGGAATGATGATGTAAAGAGAGTAGTAAGGGAGAAAAAGTTAGCATATGAGAGGTTTTTACAAAGTAGAAGTGATGCAAGGAGGGAAGAGTATATGGAGAGAAAAAGAGAGGTTAAGAGAGTGGTGAAGCAATGTAAAAAGAGAGCAAATGAGAGAGTGGGTGAGATGTTATCAACAAATTTTGTTGAAAATAAGAAAAGTTTTGGAGTGAGATTAATAAGTTGAGGAAGCCTAGGGAACAAATGGATTTGACAGTTAAAAATAGGAGAGGAGAGTTATTAAATGGAGAGTTAGAGGTATTGGGATGATGGAGGGAATATTTTGAGGAGTTGTTAAATGTTGATGAAGACAGGGAAGCTGTGATTTCGTGTATAGGGCAAGGAGGAATAACATCTTGTAGGAGTGTGGAAGAGCCAGTTGTGAGTGTGGGGAAAGTTCGTGAGGCAGTGGGTAGAATGAAAGGGGGTAAGGCAGCTGGGATTGATGGGATAAAGATAGAAATGTTAAAAGCAGGTGGGGATATAGTTTTGGAGTGGTTGGTGCTATTATTTAATAAATGTGTGGAAGAGGGTAAGGTACCTAGGGATTGGCAGAGAGCATGTATTGTTCCTTTGTATAAAGGCAAAGGGGACAAAAGAGAGTGCAAAAATTATAGAGAAATAAGTCTCTTGAGTGTACCTGGTAAAGTGTATGGTAGAGTTATTATTGAAAGAATTAAGTGTAAGACAGAAAGCAGGATAGCAAATGAACAAGGGGGCTTTAGGAAAGGTAGGGGGTGTGTAGACCAAGTGTTTACAGTGAAACATATAGCTGAACAGTATTTGGATAAGGGTAAAGAGGTTTTTGTGGCCTTTATGGATTTGGAAAAGGCGTATGATAGGGTGGATAGGGAGGCAATGTGGCAGATGTTGCAGGTGTATGGAATAGGAGGTAGGTTACTGAAAGCAGTGAAGAGTTTTTATTAGGATAGTGAGGCTCAGGTTAGAGTGTGTAGGAGGGAGGGGGACTATTTCCCAGTAAAAGTGGGGTCTTAGACAAGGATGTGTGATGTCACCGTGGTTGTTCAATATATTTATAGATGGGGTTGTAAGAGAAGTGAATGCAAGGGTCTTGGCAAGAGGTGTGGGGTTAAAAGATAAAGAATGAAATACAAAGTGGGAGTTGTCACAGTTGCTTTTTGCTGATGACACTGTGCTTTTGGGAGATTCTGAAGAGAAGTTGCAGAGGTTGGTGGATGAATTTGGTAGGGTGTGTAAAAGAATAGGGTGTGTAAAGTGAATATAGGAAAGAGTAAGGTGATGAGGATAACAAAAAGATTAGGTGACGAAAGATTGGATATCAGATTGGAGGGAGAGAGTATGGAGGAGGTGAATGTATTCAGATATTTGGGAGTGGACATGTCAGCAGATGGGTCTATGAAGGATGAGGTGAATCATAGAATTGATGAGGGAAAAAGGGTGAGTGGAGGACTTCGGAGTCTGTGGAGACAAAGAACCTTGTCCATGGAAGTAAAGAGAGGAATGTATGAGAGTATAGTTATACCAACACTCTTATATGGGTGTGAAGCATGGGTGATGAATGTTGCAATGAGGAGAAGGCTGGAGGCTGTGGAGATGTCATGTCTGAGGTCAATGTGTGGTGTGAATATAATGCAGAGAATTCGGAGGAGGTGCGGGATTACCAAAACTATTATCCAGAGAGCTGAGGAGGGGTTGTTGAGGTGGTTCAGACATGTAGAGAGAATGGAACGAGACAGAATGACTTCGAAAGTGTATAAATCTGTAGTGGAGGAAAGGCGGGGTAGGGGTCGGCCTAGGAAAGGTTGGAGGGAGGGGGTAAAGGAGGTTTTGTGTGCGAGGGGCTTGGACTTCCAGCAAGCATGTGTGAGCCTGCTGCAGTGTTCCTTCTTTCTTATGTTCTTAAACCGGCAGGCCGGACTTGAGTCCTGGAGATGGGAAGTACAGTGTCTGCACTCTGAAGGAGGGGTGTTAACCCTTTGACTGTTTCGGTCGTATATATACGTCTTACGAGCCACTGTTTCGGACGTATCAATACGCCTAAATTCTAGCGGCTTCAAATCAAACAGGAGAAAGCTGGTAGGCCCACATATGAGAGAATGGGTCTGTGTGGTCAGTGTGCGCAGTATAAAAAAAATCCTGCAGCACGCAGTACGTAATGAGAGAAAAAAAACTCCGACCATTTTTTTGGATTAAAACGCCGACTTTGAGGTGTATTTTCGTATAGTATTTTGGTTGTATTCTCTATTTTATGGTCTCATTTGATAGAATGGACAACATACTACAGAAATAGAGATGATTTTGATTAGTTTTATGAAGAAAACGACCTTGAAATTGAGCTCAAAGTAGGAGAAATGTTCGATTTTTGCAAATGTTCAACAGTAAACAAATCCCGCCACGCATCCAATACACATCAATTGGCGAGTCTAATATTCTTTCACAAGTGCACTGATATTATTTATACCATTTTTACAATAATGCAATAGTCTGCATAACGGTAAATCTTCTATTTTTTATGCGAATAAAAAATCAAAATAGAAAGCAAAAGTAATATAAAAGGGGCCTAAAGACGTGACTAATGAACAGATAACATCTTATTTTAGTGCCAGGAATGTCTGTATTGTTTATTCTGGACCCTATTTTGAAATTGACAACTTTTTTATTTTGCATGAAATTGGCCAAATTGCCAATTTCTGATCACTTTATTGGGTAGTTGAAATTGATAAATTGGTGGTTTCTTGTACTCAATCGATAGAACAAATGGAGTTCTAAAGAAATATCTATGAGTTTGGTCAACTGGAACAATGGAATTTACCGAAAATAGGGCTCAAAATCGGCGAAATTGCCAATGCGTATATTTTGCCGAGATCACTAACTTCGCGAGAGCGTAATTCCGTGAGTTTTCAATCAAATTTCAAACTTTTGGTGTCTTTACCATCGGGAAACGATTCTCTATCATTTCATGAGAAAAAATAATTTATTTATTTTTTTTAAAATTTGCGACAACAGGAGAGCACTCAGGATTGAGGGTTGCGACAGTCAAAGGGTTAATGTTGCAGTTTTTTAACTGTAGTGTAAAGCACCCCTCTGGCAAGACAGTGATGGAGTGAATGATGATGAAAGTTTTTCTTTTTCGGGCCACCCTGCCTTGGTGGGAATTGGCCGATGTGTTAATAATAAAAAAAAAATATTTACATTTTAATTTATAAATAAGAAATATTTACACTTTATAAATAAGAAATATTTACACTTATCTTGGAGGAGATGGTGGCAGAGGGTGGCTCTGGTCTCAGTGCCCCTATATTCCTCAAACAACAATGGAGAAGTTAAATTTCGTGTCGTCATTCTTCTATCGCTTAACTTACTTGCTATACTGTTAGTGCTACACTTTATCGCTGGCTGGCGCTATATCCTTTATCGACTCCACTTTGATACTTTGCTACGATTTCATTCTTCAATTCTATGGTGTTCCTCACTTTCTTTACCAAAGGACTGGCACTAGGAGCTTTCTTTGGGCCCATGGTGGCTTATTTAGCAGTCACACACAATAATCAAGGGCCAAAAACAATGGATTGTTAAGAAATGTTTTGTATGAACTCGCAGGATAATGTTCACTCAACCAGAAACAATGCTATACTGCCTGAGAATGTGTGTGGGAGGTGGGCTTACGGGCTTTGTATGCGCACTGGGCACTGGACAGGTTCCGTACCATTGACGAAAACTGAGCCAATCGGCGAAGACTAAGCCAATATTTCCACAAAAAAAGTGCGCGAAAAAACAAAATCAGCGAAAACTGAGACACACAAAAACTAAGGGTCCACTGTATCTGTATTTGTGTACACCTGAATAAACTTACTGACTGTGAATGGTGTGTGGGGCCGCTTGTATGCGTTCAGGATGAACGACTATTAGCTAGTCAAATGACAATTCGTGAGGCAATATTTTGACGAAAGAATGTTACGATTAGCGAAATTTATGAAATCTGATGCTTACGATATTCGGGGGTCCACTGTATTTCTTATGGGAAATACTGCTTTAGTTTTCGTACAATTTGGTTTTTGTCAGACTTTCTGGAATGAATTAATCACAAAAACCAAGGTTCCACTGTATATTACAATAACAGTACAGTGGACCCCTGGATTACGATGGCGTCGGATAACGATAAATTCGGAAGACGATACATTTTTCCGTAAAAAATAATGGTTCGGTAAACGACGATCTGCTCGGAAAACGCTATTCGTCTTGGACGCGTACACGGCACAACGCTCCATCCAGAGTCAGTGTGTCATTGTTTACTAGCGAGTGAGCACCACCCACGCATTCATACCATACATTTTGTCATTATTCCATTGTTTTTAGTGCTTGCAACTGCTAAATAAGCCACCATGGGCCCAAAGAAAGCTCCTAGTGCCAGCCCTGTGGTAAAGGGCTGAGAGGGGAGAATGTGTGTTCTTAAGTGATTCAGTGATTCTACGATATGTTATTGTTGCATGCAAAGAGTATGTCACCTTATTCAAAGCATGTTAACACACCCACATAGGCTGCCTCACCAACCAGCGAACCATCTTGTTAAGGGTTTGGTGATTGGGGCCCCATCACCAAATCAACAACTTGGTTCAACCAATCATAAATGTGGGTCTGGCAATGGTAAAGGTGACGTGGATTCCACTCACATGTTTGCCATGGTCATTCCCACCCTGCGCTGGTTGTCGTATGGTTGTCTCTGTCTCTTGGCTGTTGTTTTTCCTTGACTACCGTGGCGTGCACTAATACTACTCTATTTGTATATAGTGTATATAAGTTGTATAAAGCCTTATAAATATACTTGGTGAAGGAAAATACAAAATTCATAATTGCTTGGTGAAGGAAATACAATTCAAAGCATTTTCTACTGTGTTTCTTTGCTCCAAGCTCCCTTTTACACTCAGGATAAAAGGCCTTAGAAACTGAGGTTGTAATAGTTACGATACTAGAGCAGCAGGAGTTGATAAAGGCTATAGTGCCAGCCAGCAATAAAGTGTAGCATTAACAGTGTAGCAAGTAAGTTAAGCCATTAATCGATAGAAAAATGGCGACACGAAACTTAACTCCTTCATTGTTGTTTGAGGTATAGAGCACCTGACAACACCACCGTGTGTCTGGCGGCTATCACTATTTAAGGCGTATCTTTCAGTGGCCCTCATACACCCAACAACAAACACCACAACACCAGTCCTCGCATTCGTAATGATATTTTATTCATTCTAGAGTATATGTCATGTTTCTATGTTATTAATATTGTTTATTATGTCATATTAGATGAATTGTGATAGATAAATAAGCCATAGAGTTTATATTAGTGTCATTTTGAAGGACTATCTTGTCCTGTCCACAAACACACCCCCCTGTCGCTGGCACAATTCCAAACATTCGCCAGAAACAGAACTCTCTGGAACACTTTTTTGAGCAACAGGGGCCCAGTGACTCTCAAGCTGGTCCTAGTGGCATTAAAAAACAAAGATGGGAAGTAACCCAGGAAGAGGACTTGGTACCTGAAGTGTTAATGGAAGGGGATTTCCCTTCCAAATACTAGCAACTACTCCTTCCTCTCCCCTCCTTCCATCTTCCACACATCAACAACTCTTCAATAAAGGTAAGTATCAAGTTATTACTGTTTTATGTACTTTATATCTCATTCTTTTCTGTGTAATTTAATGTGGAAACAATATTTATTTTAATACTTTTGGGTGTCTCAAACGGATTAATTGAATTTCCATTATTTCTTATGGGGAAAATAGATTCGGATTACATTATTTTCGGTTTAAGTTAAGCCCTCTGGAACGGATTAATCACGTAATCCGGGGGTCCACTATAAATCTATTTTTTGTGTGAATAAAAATTAAAAATGGAAAGCAAGCGTAAAAAAAGAGGGGCCTGGAGACGTGACTAATGAACAGAGAAAATGCTATTTTAGTGCCAGGAATGTCTGCATTGTTTATTCTGAATCCTATTTTGAAATTGGCATCTATTGAAATTGGCCAAATTATCAATTTCTGACCATTTTATTGAGTAGTTGAAATAGGTAAATGGGCGGTTTCTTGTACTCAATCGACAGAATAGAAGGAATACTAGCGAAATAGCTATGAGTTTGGTAGACTGGAACAATGGAATGGGCCAAAAATAGGGCATAAAGTGGGCAAAATCATCGATGCGTAAATATTGCCATTGGGTTTCGTGTATTCTAACCTAAACACTGTAATCTGGCAAAATCACTAATACGGCACCTTACAGGTCCCAATGATGATGGATTAGTGATGGTCAACCTATACTGAAAAATCATGGGGAAGCACCAACTCTGCAGGGGTCATACATGTGGCTAATGGGAGGTAATAAAGTGTAAGTCAACGAATGGGACAATAACTCCAATTCCATAACTAAAGAATCTTTCACTACTATCAAAACACCTACCTTTTCCTCCTTGATGGACTATGATATGTACAACAATTAGGAGTTTAACTCTAGTAGTAACCTTTTCTAGGACATCATTCATTCCTTGGCTGACTCACATTTAAAATGTTACTACAAAAAGCATTTAAGCAATAAAGTTCAATGATCAAATGAAAGTTTTGGTTCAGATTTAGCACCAACATTACATTATACATACTGTATATCATCAATTTCCATGGGTTTATGTTGCTTAATAATGCATTAAGTTATTAAATCACAATAAGAGCTCTTTAACTTATAAAATATCTATAATAACTCAAATCCAAAATTCTGTTTAACCCTTTCAATGTCAAGACCCTTGCTCACAAACTTGCTCTCAGTGTTGAAGAATTTAAAAAAAAAAAAAATTTTCTTATGAAATGACAGAGAAAATCATTTTTCCCGATGGTAATGACACCAAAAGTACGAAATGTGATGGAAAACTTATGGAATTATGCTCTCGCGAAGTTAGTGGTCTTGGCGATATTTACGCATCGGCGATTTCGCCCATTTTGAGCCATATTTTCGGCCAATTCCATTGTTCCAGTCGACCAAACTATTTCGCTAGAACTCCATTTGTTCTATCGATTGAGTACAAGAAACCGCCCATTTACTGATTTCAACTACCCAATAAAGTGATCAGAAATTGGTAATTTGGCCAATTTCATACACAATTCAAGTAAGGCCAATTTCAAAATAGGGTCCAGAATTAACAATACAAACATTCCTAGCACTAAAATAATATTTTCTCTGTTCATTAGTCATGTCTCCAGGCCCCTCTTATATTATGCTTGCTTTCCATTTTGAATTTTTATTCACACAACAAATAGAAGATTTACTGTGATGCAGACTACTGCATTATTGTAAAAATGGTATAAATAATATCAAGTGCATATTAGACCCACCAGTTGACGTGTATTGGACGCGTGATGTGATTTGTTTACTCTTGAACATCAGCAAAAAATCAAACATTTCCACTACTTTAAGCTCAATTTCATTCAAAATCACTCTATTTCTATAATATATCTTCCATTCTATCAAATGAGACCAAGAAAACGAAAATACAACCATAAATACCATATGAAAATACACCGCAAAGTCAGGGTTTTAAGCCAAAAATACGGTCGGAATTTTTTTTTCTCGTTATGCTCTGCCTGCTGCAGCATTTTTTTTATACTGCAAACAATGACCATGCAGATCCATTCTCTCATATGTAGGCCTACCAGCTTTCTTTTGCAAGATTGAAAGCCGTTAGAATTTTGGCGTAATATTACGGCACCAACACTGGCTTGCAAGCCGTAATATTACGACACCGACAGTGAAAGGGTTAGAGCAAATACTCACCTATTAAATTAGAATCTGGGTCTGCAGGAAGAATCTGTGCCAATCTTGTCAAAATCTTATAGATTTGTGCCCAAACATCAACAGATTGTGTCTTGTGGAACATCTGAGGAAGAACTAATTTATTCTGACGGTGCCATAATCTTGCCACAAAAATCAGCTCTCGCAGACTTTGAACTATTTTTGGGTCTCGTGCCAGCTCAAACTGCAATTAAAACAAAAATAATATTTTTTTCTGGAAAAAAAAAAAAAAAAAAACTAAGGCTTAAATTTTTTTTATTTACAATTTTGCTTAGCTACTCAATGTTTTTTTTTCTGAATTAAGATTTCATGAACCTCATTTTGGATAGTGTCCTGTTGGTTTAACCTCTACATGGAATTTTAAAAGTAACTGTACTATTTCAGTGATGGTGCCAAGGAAGGGCTTCAGCATCCCATTGTCTCCATCAGCTTTCCCCCAAGCCACACCAAATAAAAGTAATGATAACTCAGCTTCAAGACAAATCCCTGATTCCTCCGTCCAACCAGACTGCCACTCCTAGAGCTGCTGTTTCACTATACCTCCTCTTTTAATCATTACAATGTTTCACCACTCTATGAAAAAAATTTCTAGTATCCTTTCAGCTTCACTTTTTTTCCTCTACAACTGTGATCTCCTGTTTGCCCGTTAAAGGAACTAATAAATCTCCTTTACCTCTTCTGTCATATCCTTATATAAATTCATATGTGGCTATCATGTCACAATTTTTCCTGCCATCAGCCAGTAAGAACATCTTCAGCATTTTCAGTCTTTCACTGTAACTCATATTTTTTTTAGCTCTAGGTGCCATTTTGTAGACCTCTTCTATCCTGTCCATTTTTTTCTTCTTCTTAGATGTAGGCACCACACAGCTGCTAAATATTCTAACTATGGACTCAGATTAAGTTGTAATAAACAACTATCAATGAATAAAGAGGAGGAGGGACGGGAGGCGCAATTTTAGCCTTTCTCCATTATACACTGTATCTCAATTAATTTTTTTTAATTTGTCAGAGTAGCATGTGTTTCTGACACTCTTCTTTCAAATAAACCGGATCCCTCTTTCTACCTGCCACTATTATTTTGTCATCCAATTTATATTTTTCATTTGGCCTCTTAAAGCTTTCTCCCATTTCCATCACATAGAATTTTTCTAAATTAAATTACATCATGTATCTTTTACTCCATTTGCTCACTTTATCTAAGTATCATATAAGGATTTACATTTATCTTTAATGATTATTTTGCCTAAAATTATGGAATTACGCAGGAGCAAAGTTAGAGGTCTGGGCGCAATTTACATACTGGAGATTTTGCCCACTTTGAGTCCCATTTTAAGTCAATTCCACTGCTCCATTTGACCAAATTCTTGGCTATTTTGCTAATATGCCTTCCATTCTATTGATTGAGAACAAGAAACTAGCTCAGTCCCTGGACCCATTATGTACCTCTGATTAGGTGCGGATGTGTGAATGGTACATTGTACTTTGTAATCTTTGAGGTTTAGCGTTTCTTTTTTATTATAGTACCCTTTAAATTCATTCAAAATTTTGTGCCAAACATTTATCTCCTTAGAAATGAAATAGCTAGTCCTGACCAATTACCTTACAAAGCATTTAAATAAACTTCATAAGGTGAGTTTGGGGCCTTAATACAGTAATTGTAATCTTTGATGACATTGTTTTTTTTGCTTCGTTGAATAACTACGTTCAGTTGTGTGGAGCTGTGAGCGTCACTCCAGATGACGATGCTGCAGCTTGCATGTTGCAGGATTGTTAGAAGTGTGGTTTGTGGAACACAATAGTGAATTTTGAAGAGTATCCCTACCATTTTAGAGACTTTTGTTGATATGTGTTGGATATGAAGGTAATGACCTTCATAACTTGTTCAGCGGAGATTTAGCAGTGGCAGTAGCAACAGCAGCGGCAAGGCTGCTCCTATATTTTGTAGTTCCCTGGGCTGATCCAAGCTCGAATGATAGACTAATTGCAAGTACTGCTGCACCAACATACATAGAACCTACAGTGACCCAAAAAACTGATCATGGTGACAACAAACTGACTAATTTGACAAAATGAGAACAGCCGGCATTGAACCACCAGCTGCTACCAGACATACAACTAGCGAAGCGACGTTCTCAACTATACTGACAGTAGTTGACCATCATATCAACTGCACCACCATCATATCAACTGATCCAGTGTCAATGGGAGGGAAACATGGGAGAAACCGCCAAATCTAAAACAAAACTCCAAGGAAACTGTCAGGTTGTAGCGGCGGTTCTTTCCCCTCAGTGCCAAATCGCGGGAAGGAAGTGAATAGTTAAACAGCCAAATGATGTTTTTTCAGTAGCTGATCTCCATATCAAATGACCAGTGTACAATGGGAGGGAAACATAGGAGAAAATGCCAAATCTAATGACAAAACTCCAAGGAATCTGTCAGGTTGTAGTGGCTGTTTTTTCCTCAGTGCTTTTAAAAATGGCTGAAATATCACCTCTACGGTCAGGACCAGTCAACAACAGGATACAGCCCCACTAAATGGGATTGAGGAGGCTTTGGACGGATAACGCCATAGATTAAAACTTTTTCATCCTGCCAGGATGGAAATGAGTTAGAAGTGTGATAGGTGAAGCTGGGCTGTGAAGTGAGGAGTGAAGGGGGTTTGTGAAGTAAGGGGATAAGTTAGGGAAGTAGTGAGTTTGCGAAGATAACAGGAAATCTACTAGTAATCAGTAGTGCAAAAAGAACTAAGAAGGTTAAACCCAACTAAGAGCACCGGCCAATCCCCATTGCTCCCATAATAAATTTGTCCATCACCACTAATACCATACTGGTGGGGTTCAAGGAGGCCAGAGTTACTCCTATCTTCAAGAAAAATAGTAGGTCTGATGTCAGCAACTATAAGCCTGTTAGTATACTCAGTGTGATATCCAAAATTCTAGAGAGGGCGGTGTACTGTCAAATAGTTAAGTATCTTAATGACAACAACATTCTCCATAGTTACCAATCAGGCTTTAGGAGATCTTACTCAACCAACACCTCCCTAATTAATCTGATGGATTACATGAGAACTGAAATGTCGACAGGGAACCTCATAGGAAAGGTAACTTTAGACTTGCAAAAGGCCTTCGATACTGTCAACCACAATACAGCGTCTCCTCACTTTGCGATGTACTCATTTACCAACGACTCAGACTTATGTATATTAGAGCTGATTTCTTCTATTTTGTTTATTACAATATGCAGTACACTACTGTACAAACATTTAAAAATATGCCAGAAATGTTATAAATGATGAAACGGTGACATTAAAACAATAGCAATGATGGTTAACACAAACCCACTACCATTATAGTATGCTGCTCACTTAGCGACGAATTCGTTTACTGATATGGTCTTAAGAACGTAACTCCGTCGTTAAGTGAGGAGAGGCTGTATATTATGTAAGAAACTTCAAGCTATTGGCATAGGCTCTGTAGACTGGTTTAAGTCCTACCTTAGCAACAGGAAACAAATTGTCAAAATCAACAAAACAGAATCAGAACCCCTGCTGATAGCATGTGGGGTTCCCCAAAGTAGTATTCTGGGTCCCTTATTATTCTTATGTTAGGTAAACGACATGCCCATCAGTGTCAAATGCAAACTCCTACTGTATGCAAATGACAGTGCTCTGTTAGTGTCAGGTAAAGACCCACAAGATATAGCTAATGTAATAATACTGGAACTGGAGTCCTGCAGCAAATGGTTAGTAGACAAGAAACTATCGTTACACCTCGGGAAAACGAAAGCCATACTCTTTGGTACGAAACATAAACTGAGTAGAGTAAATAATTTTAATGTCCAGTATAATTTGGAACCCATCACTTCAGTTTCCTCATTGAAATATCTGGGAATCCCCTTTGACCTAAGCATGTCAGGAGAATTGATAGGGAACAGTGTAGTAAAGAAAGCAAATGTCAGACTGAAGTTTCTCTACAGACAAGGACAGTGTCTACCTACTGAGGCTCGCAAGAACCTATGTCTAGCTCTTATAAAATGTCATATGGACTACGCTTGCTCTTCATGGTACTCTGCCTTGACAATAAAAACTGAGATAGACTACAAATCACCAAAAACAAAATGGTAAGATTCATCCTGGACCTGGGTCCAAGAGAGCAAATAGGCCAGAATAAATTACAAAAATTGGATATGCTGAATGTTGAAGACAGAGTAAAACAATTGAAGTTAAATCACGTTTATAAAATTGCTCAAAAACAATGTCCAGAATATCTTGCTGCCAATTTTGTCAAGACTGGAAACCAAAGCAATCATAGTACTAGGGGCAGAAAGAACAACTCTGTAGTACCCACAGTCAATGGCCAGGCTTCAAATACCTTTTATTGAACAGTAATAAAGAAATGGAACAGACTGTCCGCACATGTCAAAGCCAGTCATAGCAGGAGACAGTTCAAGAAGAGAGCCAAAAGGTGCCTAATGAATGTAGCAACAGAAAGGGAGGAGGAGGATTTTTTATATTTTTAGCTAACACACATGTAAATCTAGGTAGTAGGTTGGTAGACAGCAACCGCCTAGGGAGGTACTACCGTCCTGCAAAGTGAGTGTAAAACGAAAGCCTGTAATTGTTTTACATGATGGTAAAATTGCTGGTGTTTTTTTTCTGTCTCATAAATATGCAAGATTTCAGGTATGTCTTGTTACTTCTACTTACACTTAGGTCACACTACACATTCATGTACAAGCATATATATACACACCCCTCTGGGTTTTCTTCCATTTTCTTACTAGTTCTTGTTCTTATTTGCTCTTATCTCCATGGGGAAGTGGAACAGAATTCTTCCTCCGTAGGCCATTCGTGTCTTAAGAGTCGACTAAAATGCTGGGAGCGAGGGGCTAGTAACCCATTCTCCTGTATACATTACTGAAGTTAAAAAGATAAACTTTTGTTTTTCTCTTTGGGCCACCTCGCCTTGGTGGGAAACGGCCGATTTGTTGAAAGAAGAAGACACACGTATATATAAATAACTCAATTTACCTTATTCCTAGTGTATATAACTCCTTTATAGTACGTATAATAATAAGATATTATCTCCTTTATAGTATAATAAGGTAATAAAAGGACCCCAATGGAAATAAGTCACTCTGTCTGACTTTTTTGGGTTATTCTAGGTCAGGGATGGGCAAACTTTTCAGTGCAGGGGCCACATTCAGAAATTCACAATTTTAAAGGGCTGCATAGTATATTAAGTAAAATAATTAATATTTAAAATAGCCAAAATAAAAGGTTTTTAAATAAAAAAAGCAATTAATTTTTGAAAGTAGAAACTTTACAAGAAACACATTTATTTGAAAAACAAACTAACTCAGTAAGTAACAGAACAATGTCAATGTTACGGCCCCCTATCTAACAATGGTAGTTAGGTAATTACCTCACCGGCCGGCAGTCAAGGGGTTACGTCATCAGACCTGATGTTTGATTGCCGAGCCGGCTTGACTGACAGTGTCATCGAGACTCTCCCCTATTCAACACTGGAGAGTCCACCAGCTCACTGACATACTACTGGAGTTCGTCAGTCAGACCTGCATGAGAGTTGCAGTGTGGTGCTGGTGACAAGCTCCCTGACATACTACTGGAGTTCGTCAGTCAGACCTGCATGAGAGTTGCAGTGTGGTGCTGGTGACAAGCTCCCTGACATACTACTGGAGTTCGCCAGTCAGACCTGCGTGAGAGTTGCAGACTCATGCAGTGTGGTGCTGGTGATAGCCTACAACAAGGAGAGCAGCAAGGTCACCAGAATCTACGATGTACCTGCGACGATGTACCTGCGACGATGTACCTGGACTGTTGTACCTGCTACTCTGTACCTGAAATTATGTACCTGAGGTGTCTTGTGTGACACTTATGTTATGGTGTCTTGTGTGACACTTATGTTATGGCGTCTTGTGTGACACTGGTAATGTTACATGAAGTGTCAAGGTATTTAGTGGTGTAGTCAGAGAGAGTTTGTGACGATGGCACGACACAAGTTAAGAGTCGTGTGTTTGATGTGTCATAACGCGGTGAAAAGGCTTAATTAGAGATGAGTTCATGTTACAGGGGGCGTGTCGTGAGACACAGAGATGGTGTCGTGTGACACAGGGAAGGTGTCTTATGTGCACAGAGAGAAGGGTGTCGTGTGACACAGAAGAGAAGCGTGTCGGGTGACACCGGGCGTGTCATGTGACACAGAGAACGGGTGTCATGGGACCCCGTGAGAAGGCGTGCCATAAGACAGAGACAAGGGTGTCTGAGGACACGGTGGAGAAGGAGTTTCATGACAAGGTGTGGTAGTGTCCTGCGTGACACTAGAAGATGGCAGCGACTTGACACTACACCGAATACTTGATTTTGCTTGTGACTTTTATCTTGTACTGTGATTTTGTGTAAATAGGGTTTTACACAGATTATTAGATTATATGTTTTTATTCAGATTATATGCTTTTATATTAATAATATATATTTAATATAATAAAAATCTGAAATACGATATTTTACTTAGTATCCCAAACAGTCGTTTGTTACAAATACTTCTTTATTTGTAATAGTCAATGAGAATGATGAATCTGACTGCAGTCATATACCAGTTTGTTAATATTAGGTGTCAAGTTGCTTGTGCTGATCCTTAACACTGACTGTTTTTTGACTTGAAATCAGCAAATCTTCTGATAAATTCCTCTTCTAAAGCCATCAACTGGGAATTGTACTTGTTTGATAATGCTTGTGTAACAGCTCGTGTTTTCAACATAGGAAAATGAACAAAGTTTTGCTAATTCAGCTGTATATACATGAGTATAGGACTTGATCTTGGCGGGCTGCATGAAAACCTTTGGCAGGCCGCATGCGGCCTTCGGGCCGTAGTTTGCCCACCCCTGTCCTAGGTTCTCTACACATATGCTGCTATGTATGATAATCTATGTAACTGTATTTGTGTATACCTGAATAAACTTACTTATTCATCTATTATAACTACCTTATAAGTCAGTAATTTGGC
Organism: Cherax destructor; assembly: GCA_009830355.1. Classification (NCBI taxonomy): domain Eukaryota; kingdom Metazoa; phylum Arthropoda; class Malacostraca; order Decapoda; family Parastacidae; genus Cherax; species Cherax destructor. The sequence goes on from WNWK01003672.1 coordinate 20,595, forward strand.
CAATTTTACACAAAATTAAAAAAATGCCAAATAAACAATGTAGATATTCCTGGCACTAAAACAACATTTCTTTTGTTCATTAGTTATGGCCCTCAGGCCTTTCCTATATTACACTTACCTTCCTTGTTGTGTTAGAACAAGGAGTAATGATGGGCATCCTCCCCAAAAATGGACCTGCCAGTAGGGCCAATCTGGCACAGATTGGGCTGTGTAGCCATCCAAGATTTTGCATTTAACTCAATTCTATGGTGATTTTTTTTCACACTTATAAGCTTGGAGTTTTCCATGCAAATCGGTTTATAGTTGCAATTTTTCAATTGCGTTTGGTTACATTAGCAATTTTCTTTTAAACAAAAAATCTTTTCTTCACTGCAATAGTTTTCTCTTTATTCATCCTGTTTTCTAGTTTCCAAAATGGTCTTCCATGGGAAACTCTTACCAAAAGCTTTCTTAAAAATCTCAATAAATACAATCAACAAATCCACTTCTTTTATAATTTTTTTTTAATACTAGACACTTAAAGAATGAATTTGGTATAATTTTTTTCAACAAGATTATTTGTTAAATAGGTCACTGTTTGCAACTTACATGGTTTTAAGCACAGGATCCCAGTACTGTACAATATCTACACAGTTAAATTAAGATGCTTACCTTACTATTCTGGGCCAGCATGAAAAGAATAAAAAGTGCAAGGTCAGCTGCAAACTGCAGTAATGGTTGAAGGTTCTGCAACTGTCCTGGATCCACTTGACAGTCCTTGATATTTACTGAACTGCACAAGTGATCCAATGACTTTTCAATATCCAGAATATCAAGAGAAGAGCGGCTTTCTAGGTATCCTGAAAAAGACGGTGAGAAATAATGCACAGAAAAAAAATATCTTGACATCATCTCCATCATGGAAGATACTGTAGTTTTTGTGTAAATGAGATCAAAGTTTTGCAAGTCACCAGTATTGTTCTTCACACTAGAACAGTTTACTTTAGGTACAATACCTACGGCTTTGTAATTTGCAAAATTTTACTGTGTGCTGTACTCTACTTTCTTATGAATATCTAAATTTCATTTTGACCTTAACAAAAGATGTGTTTCTGCTGTGGGTCCTGGGGGCCCACATGGAATATGCTGCATCTCATTCATGCCAATACTTACCTTTCTAGACCCCAACAAGATCTACAGACATGCTTTGTGCTTAATAACAACCTTCTTCACCTTTGGTTACCAGGTGTTGTTTGTTTTAACATCCATGTCACTGATGTTTCCTAGAGAGCACTGGAATCCAGCTGTCAGCTGAAACACCAGAGCTGGGGAAGGTGGCAGAAACCATAGAGGTTTCAAAACAGGTTTTTACCCCCTGGAGGTGGGAGGAAAGCAGCTCACTTGGAATCATCCGACCTGTATCCATGATAGAAGAGGCAGTTGTCGACTGAAGGTGGGTATATCCTGGTGACATGAACCCCCAGAAAATGGGGTATGATTCTGTCAGACACATACAGATCATGTAAGATTGATATACAACAGGACCTCCATACTCAGCCTTCAGTTAGGTCCACACCAGCATGCAGTAAGACAAAGGAATAGAATTCTAGGAGGTCAAGTAGTCTCCCACAGGGCCTCCACAAGGCTAAGAACGAAGATGTCAGGATGCTCTCGACCAAGCTGATGAGTACGAGGTGCTTTGTACTGTGTACATGCCTGTTCTTAAGGAGGAAGTCCCAAAGGGAAGTAAGAGTGATGCAAGGACCCACAACACTGAACTCTATGAATCCTTTGGCCTGCTGAAGAGCTTGAAGAATGTTGATTTAGAAGACTGAGGTGAGAGGAAGAAAAAAGACTGTCTTCTGGGAGGTGTACTGTCATTGTGTTGGCTCTGAACTGACTGCTGGGTGGTCCTCAAGGTAGTTTAAAAACCACCTAAAGAGACGACTTCTAAATGGTCGACAATTAGCAAGAATGATGTAAGAACACTGTTGCAATGGTCTAGTAAAAGAGGTCATCATGAAGGAAGATGCCTAAGATAGATGCTTTTCAAGAACACATTTGCAAATCCAAACTGTCTTAATAGCATTACCAAAGTGGAATGACTTTAGGAGGAACTGGATGACCACTGCTAAGGTAATGCTAGAAACAGGAATGTCAATACCACAGAGAAAAGATTAAAAGGCAAACTAAACAGTCTTGTACTGATAATGAGTGGATGAGCAAAGATGCTCCACAATCAACAAAAAGGCAACTTTTTTAACACACCAGCCATCTCCCACCAAGGCAGTGTGACCCCAAAAAAGGAAACACATTTACCACCACTCATTCAATAGCTGTCTTGACAAAAGTGTGCAGACATCACAATTCAAATAACCCTCCCAACTTCATCTCCATCTCTCTTCAGAGTGCAGGACTCAAGCCCAACTAACCGGTTTTCCTGAATTTCTCCATAAATGTTACCTTACAAGCTCACACAAGCTTGCTGGATGCTCAAGCCTCTAACAATCAAAATCCCCTTTACAATTCTTCCTGGATGATCCCTACCACCTCCCTTCCAAACAAGATTTATACAGTTTCTTGGTCATCCTATTCTCCTGCATCCTCTCTATATGCCATCCTCAGGCCTCTGAATTATACCTTTCATAACTCCATTCACACTGTCTCCCAATTTCTACATTCCAAATTGTCATCCTAATATTCACACCACACATTGCTCTCAAACCTAGCTTCTCCACTCCTAACTACAACGTTTAAAACTCAATTCTCACACACATAAAATTGGAGGAGGGGGTAATGGAGGTTTTTGTGGGCGAGGGGCTTGGACTTCCAGCAAGCGTGTGTGAGCATGTTAGATAGGAGTGAATGGAGACGAATGGTTTTTGGGACCTAATGAGCTGTTGGAGTGTGAGCAGGGTAATATTTTTTGAAGGGATTCAGGGAAACCAGTTAGCCAGACATGAGTCCTGGAAGTGGGGAGTACAATGCCTGCACTTTAACCCTTTGAGAGTCCGTCTCGTAGATCTACACCCTGTCCACAGGGTTCAAGATTTAAAAAAAAAAAAATTATTTTTTCTTATGAAATGGTAGAGAATACTTTTCTGAAGGTAATAAAACAAAAAGTACGAAATTTGATGGAAAATTGATGAAATTATGCCATCGCGAATTTTGCTGCGTCAGCGATATTTACGCATTGGCGATTTTGCCCACTTTGACTCCTATTTTAGGCCAATTACATTATTTCAGTCGATCAAATTCGTAGCTATTTTGCTAGTATCACTTCTATTTTATCGATTGAGCAAAAAAAACTGTCCAATCGTCTATTTCAACTACCCATTAAAGTGATCAGAAATTGGTAATTCGGCCAATTTCACACAAGGTTCAAAATATTCCATTTTCAAAATAGGGACCAGAATAAACAATGCAGGCATTCCTGTCACTAAAAGAACATTTTTCTCTGTTTATTAGTTACATTTCCAGGCTTTACAGATGAATTCCATTTTTATTTTTTATTCACATAAAGGATTTTTATCCACACCAAAATATAGAAGATTTACTGTTATGCAATATTGTAAGAATTGTATAAATAATATCAGCACATTCATGAACGTATATGAGACCCACCAGTTGATGTATATTGGATGCATGATGTGATTTGTTTACTCTTGAACATCTGCAAAAATTGAACATTTCTGCTATTTTGAGCTCAATTTTAAGCTATTTTCAGTACTAAAACCAATCAAAATCATCTCTATTTCTGTAATACATCTTCCATTCTATCAAATGAGACCAAGAAACCATGAATACAACCATAAAAACCATACGAAAATACACCATAAAGTCGCTGTTTTAATCCAAAAACAGTCGCAGTTTTTTTTTTCTCATTATACACTGTGTGCTGCAGTTGTTTTATATGGTGCACACTTAGCACATAGATGCATTCTCTCATATCTAGGCCAAAATTTACAGCTCACAGCTTATCTGAGTGAGCTGAGCTCATGACGTAGTTCTACGGCTTGGACCCTGGCTTCAAAGCCGTAGAACTATGGGATGGACCCTCAAAGGGTTAAAGGAGGGGTTTGGGATATTGACAGCTTGGAGGGACATCTAAACTGTTATATCTGAGAGCCTCTCCAAAGACAGTGATTATGTATGAGTGATGGGGAAAGTGTTGAATGATGATGAAAGTTTTTTCTTTCTTTTTGGGTCACCCTACTTCGATGGGAAACGGCCGACATGTTAAAAAAAAAAATCATTATACATATACTACACCTATACTCTGATGAATTTCCCTCTTTGCCTCCATTTTTTCATGTCTGCTAACAATGTGAGTAGCTTGCAGAAGTTCAAAGGAATTTTTGGGACCCATAATGGTTACGGGAAAGGATCAGGAAAAAGTTGAGGTCACTGGGAAAACTCAAATAATGCACACAGGAACAGAAGGTGAAACTGACCTCCTAGCCCGAAAGAGCAACTAAATTTAAACAATCCTTGGAAGCAAAGTGGAAGAAAGGCTCTGTGAGGTAACAGGGGAAAGTCTCATTCTCTAGAAAAATCTGAGTCAACCACTGAACAACTGACACATTTTATAGTGATTCAACTCCTCCTCACTCAAAAAGTTGGTCTTGATTTTATCAAACTAAAAGGAAGCTTTCACAACCCCAGTATTTCCTTTTTTTATACATACTAGCAAAAGCACTTACCCTGTACAGATGCACTTATATTTTTATCTGAAGAAGCAACATCACAAGTAACAGGCCGAAGAGACCTAAACAGTTGTTGTGTTGCAGTCAGCTGTGCTTGTAGTCGTGCTTCTATAGCTTTTTGTTGCTGACTTCCAAGTAGTCTGCCACAGAACAAAGAAACAAGACTAAAGAACTATTTAACAAACATGTCTCTCTACCAATATAATCTTCAAACTTTACAGAATGGTCATTAAAGAGAGGGATACGCCACTCTTTGTATATATATATATATATATAAAGTACAATGCCTGCACTTTAAAGGAGGGGTCTGAGATAGTGACAGCTGGGAGGGACTTTTCTCAGCTGTCATATCTGAGCTCCTCTGCAAAGACAGTGATTATGTATGAGTGTGGTGAAAGTGTTGAATGATGATGAAAGTATTTTCTTTTTGGGGATTTTCTTTCTTTTGAGTCACCCTGCCTCGGTGGGAGACGGCCGACTTGTTGAAAAAAAATAAATAAACACACTACTTAAGGTACGTATTATTAAAAGTGTAAGTGGAAAATTTCTAACACCAAACCCAGTATGATAGTGTCATAAGATGAAACATACAGAGGTATTTCAGAAGACAACTTTGGGTTTGTTATCTGTTAAAGAGTTTCTGAAGACTGAAACCAGGCTTCCAAAGATGGAGAGGAAACAGGCTTAAGAATTATTAAGAAGAGAATGAATAAGTATAGTGGTACCAAAACTCTTATATGGGTGTGAAGCATGGGTTGTAAATGCTGCAGCAAGGAGGCTGGAGGCAGTGGAGATGTCATGTCTAAGGGCAATGTTGTGGTGTAAATATTATGCAGAGAATTTGTAGTGCGGAAATTAGGTGGTGGTGTGGAGTTACTAAAAGTATTAGTCAGAGGGCTGAAGAGGGGCTGTTGAAGTGGTTTGATCATTTAGAGAGAATGGAACAAAGAAGAATGACTAGGGGAAGGAAGGCGGGGTAGGGGTCGTCCCCTAAAAGGTTGGAGGGAGGGGGTAAAAGAGACTTTGTGAGTGAGGGGCTTGGACTTCCAGCAAGCATGCTTGAGTGTGTTAGATAGTAGTGAATGGAGACGAATGGTTTTTAGGACCTGACAAGCTGTTGGTGTGTGAGCAGGGTAATATTCTGTGAAGGGATTCAGGGAAACCGGTTAGCGGGACTTGAGTCCTGGAAATGGGAAGTATAATGCCTGCACTTTAAAGGAGGGGTTTAGGACATTGGCAGTTTGGGGGGACGTCTAAACTGTCGTATCTGAGTGCCTCTGCAAAGACAGTGATTATGTATGAGTGATGGTGAAAGTGTTGAATGATGATGAGTTTTTTCTTTCATTTTGGGTTTTTCTTTCTTTTTGGGTCGCCTTGCCTCGGTGGGAAGCGGCTGACATGTTAAAAAAAAACATTATTAAGAAGCACCCTTCTATTTTCTTACTAATTCTTGTTCTTGTTTATTTCCTCTTATCTCCATGAGGTTGTGGAACAGAATTCTTCCTCTGTAAGCCATGCATGTCGTAAGAGGTGACTAAAATGCCAGGAGCAAGGGGCTAGTAACCCCTTCTCCTGTATAAATTACTAAATTTAAAAAGAGAAACTTTTTTCTTTTTAGGCCACCCTGCCTCGGTGGGATATGGCCGGTTTCTTGAAAGAAGAAAAAACATGCAAGATTTCTGGTATGTCTTGTTACTTCTACTTACACTTAGGTCACACTACACATGTGTGTACAAGCATATATATATACACACCCCTCTGGGTTTTCTTCTATTTTCTTACTAGCTGTTCTTGTTTATTTCCTCTTATCTCCATGGGGAAGTGGAACAGAATTTTTCATCCATAAACCATGCATGTCATAAGAGGCGACTAACATGCCAGGAGCAAGGGGCTAGTAACCCCTTCTCCTGTATACATTACTAAAGTTAAAAGAGAAACTTTCATTTTCCTCTTTAGGCCACCTTGCTTCGGTGGGATACGGCCGGTTTGTTGAAAGAAGAAGAAGTAAATGGTTTAAATTTTTATTACTGGGTCAAAATTTACCTCAACATTGATGTTTTCATGACAAGAAATCGTGTATGAAGGTGCTGAATGATGGGAGCAGAATGCTGGTGGAAGTTCTCGGAGAGTTTTTCTGTTAGTGTAGGGACGGAAGTTGGGGGAGTGGATACCAGCAAGTCCCACCAATCATTGCCACTAACCAATGCAAATTCCAGTAACAGAATTACTGATATTGCCCACTGTGGACCTGTTGATAAAATGGAATTTAAGAAAAATATTCACTAATGAGGATCATATTTATTAGGCATTTTTCTATACTGAAGGATAGGATTCAGTCTGCAAAATTTCCTTTACTGACTTATGGAAATAAGACTGTGAGCCTTCAAAATGAAGGCTTTATTCACTAATGAAAAAAAAAATGAGAACCTTGACAATGCTGGCTTTATTCATTAATGGAAACAAGAATATTAGTCTTGAGAATACTGGTCTGTATTAACTGTGAAAATATGAATGAGCCCTGAGAATGCTGAATGTCCCCTGGGGCTGCCCTCGTGATTCCAGGGAACCCATTCATACTCCAAAAGGGTTATCTACACGAACCCTCTTACTGGGCATCACCACCTTGGAGAAGAGGTTATTTTTCATGTGTGGGGCAGATTTACTCTACATCAGATGGTGTGGGAATTCCTAGGTACTGCTCTTTTTTTATTTAACACATTAGCCATTTCCCACCGAGGCAGGGTGACTAAAAAAGAAAGAAAAACACAAAATGAAAGAGAAAGCTTTCATCATCATTCAACACTTTCGCCATCAAATTCAAATTCAAATTTTATTTCCTTGCAAGTTTACATTGAGATTATATAATTACAATAATGAGTTGCAGTGCAAAGAGAGCCACTATCATGCCATGGCATTATGGGCAGACTAAATTTAATGGCTTACAGACTACTTAATACTACTAGAGAAATTGACCATAGTTTGTTTGACTTGTACATCTATTTTTAATTATAGCAGACAGCAAGTTTATTCAAATTAACAATCTGGGGACATAACATTGGGACAAGTTGAAGGTATTTTGCAGGTTGTTTATATCAATATTAAATAATTAAATTATATTATTTGGTAAAGTTAAGTATTGAGTACTGAGATTTTAGTTTAGGGTGAGTATGTGGTTTTTGAGAAGAGTCTTAAATTGATGATCACTCACACATAATCCCTCTCTTTGCAGAGGTGCTCAGATACGACAGTTTAGATGTCCCTCCAAACTGCCAATATCCCAAACACCTCCTTTAAAGTGCAGGCATTGTACTTCCCCTTTCCAAGACTCAAGTCCGGCTAACCAGTTTCCATGAATCCCTTCACAAAATATTACACTCACACTCCAATATTACGCTCACACTCCAACAGCTTGTCAGGTCCCAAAAATCATTCGTCTCCATTCACTCCTATCTAACGTGCTCATGCACGCTTGTTAGAAGTCCAAGCCCCTCACCCACAAAACCTTCTTTACCCCCTCCCTCCAACCTTTTCAATGATGACCCCTACCCCGCCTTCCTTTCCCTACAGATTTAGACGCTCTCCAAGTCATTCTACTTTGTTCAATTCTCTCTAAATGACCAAACCACCTCAACAACCCCTCTTCAGCCTTCTGACTAATACTTTTAGTAACTCCACACCTCCAACTTCCACACTTCGAATTCTCTGCATAATATTTACACCACACATGCCATCTCCACTGCCTCCAGTCTCTTCCTTGCTGCAGCATTTACAACCCATGCTTCACACCCATATAAGAGTGTTGGTACCACTATACTCTCATATATTCCTTTCTTTGCCTCCACGGATATCGTTTTTTTTGTTTTCACAGATACCTCAACGCATCACTCACTTTGCCCTTCATTAATGGCATGCTGTTCTATACCTTGCCCCTATCCCACAGCAATATTGTATTCACAGGGAAAAATATTATTATTATTGTGTACCCCCATTCCTTTAGATAGCAATTCTGCCATAAACATTGCATGGGATACTAACAAGGCTTATTTTACAATATTTTTTTTGTACTATATTTTGTTCTCTTTTCTGAATTACTATATAAAGGAATTAAACATGCTTTTTGTTGAGGCTTGGGACATCAACTAAAATGTAATACAAGACAAATTGAATTTTCACTACATATTCAACTCTATGCCACAGCTGATGTAGGTGTACCCACCTACATCAGCTGGTCTCACAACGTACCTACATCAGTTGGTCTCACAACACAGCTACATCAGTTGGTCTCACAATGTACCTACATCAGTTGGTCTCACAATGCACCTACATCAGTTGGACTCACAATGCACCTACATCAGTTGGTCTCACAATGCACCTACATCAGTTGGTCTCACAATGCACCTACATCAGTTGGTCTCACAATGCACCTACATCAGTTGGTCTCACAATGCACCTACATCAGTTGGTCTCACAATGCACCTACATCAGTTGGTCACACAATGCACCTACATCAGTTGGTCTCACAATGCACCTACATCAGTTGGACTCACAATGCACCTACATCAGCTGGTCTCACAACACACCTACATTAGTTGGTCTCACAACGCACCTACATCCTGGAGTTTACCTGGCGAGGGTTTCGGGGGTCAATGCCCCCACGGCTCAGTCTGAGACCAGGCCTCATGGTGGATCAGGGTCTGATCAACCAGGCTGTTACTGCTGGCTGCAAGCAAACTGACGTATGAACCACAGCCCGGTTGGTCAGGTACTGACTTTGTGCCTATGCAGTGTCTTCTTGAAGACAGCCTGGGGCCTATTGGTAATCCCCCTTATGTACGCTGGGAGGCAGTTGAACAGTCTTGGGCTCCTCACACTTATTGTGTTGTCTCTCAGTGTACTCGTGGCACCCCTACTTTTCATTGGGGGAATGTATCTCCTGCCAAGTCTTTTGCTTTCATAGGGAGTGATTTTTGTGTGCAAGTTTGGTACTAATCCCTCTAGGATTTTCGAAGTGTATACAGTGGAACCCCGAGTTTTGGCCACCCCGAGTATCGGCCGCTTCGAGTTTGTCGCTTTTTCAGCCTAATTTTGTCCCGAGTTTCCGCCGGCGTATCAGACCTGTCCGCCTGCCAGCACTTCTCCGCGCAGGCATCATGAGCCAGTCAAGCTTTGTTTATCCTTGCGTGAACATTACCCTGCGTGCTCATCCAAACATTTCACAATAAATTCATTGTGTTTAGTGCTTGTTTATTGATTGTGACTGTGAAATAAGCCACCATGGGCCCAAAGAAACTTCATAGTGGCAGCCCTTTGGTAAAGAAAGTGACAAACATGATAGAATTGAAGAAAGAAATTGTAGCAAAGTACCAAAGTGGAGGAGGAAGAGACAGGGGAGAATGTGCCTTCTTCAGTGATTCAGTGATATGTACGATACTAAAGCAGCACGAGTCGATAAAGGCTATAGCACCAGCCAGCGATAAAGTGGAGCATTAACAGTGTAGCAAGTAAGTTAAACGATTAATCGATAGGAAAAGGACAGCACGAAGCTGACTCTTCCAATGTTGTTGGAGTTATATAGGGCGACTGACAACACCACCGTCTCTGGCGGCCATCACCACTCCTATGTAAGGTTTCTTTCAGTGGCCCTTATACACCCAACAACAAACAACACAGCAACACTCGTCAGATTAGGGAGAGAGACATATGACACATTTTATTCATTCTAGAGTAAATATCATGTTTCTATGTTATTAATATTGTTTATTATGTCATATTAGATGAATTGTGCTAGATAAATAAGCCGTAGAGTTGATATTAGTGTCATATTGAAAGACTATCTTGTCCTGCCTCCAAACAAACTCTCCTGCCTCTCTCAGATGCTAACAAGAGTCTTCAATAAAGGTAAAACTGATTTAACCCTTAAACTGTCCACACGTAGATATACGTTCACTCGCGAAAGTGACCGAATATTTTGAAAAATAATTTTTTTTTTTTTTCTAAAAATGAAGAGCACATTTTTATAAATAGGATAGGCTAAAAAAAACATTTTAGGGCCAGTACTTACCGAGATATAAGCCCGTGAAGTTGGTGCTAAATGATGTGGTGTCGGCAAAATGGAGCACTGCCGCTTGCAGAAACATTTATCGTTTTTTCCATTTTTTTTCCATTTTCTGTTGTTTTCATCCTATGATAATAATGTTTTGATGCAGATCTATTCATTTCATTGCCAATTCTTGTTTAGACACAAATATTTGTTACTGAATTAGTAATCATACTGTCACAAACACACATGTTCACACTGATAAATAAATTTGTACACCTGGTTCAATCACTTACTATTGTTTACATATATATACAAGGTATTTACAGGTCCTATTTATGTTTCTAGAAGTCCACCACTGTATGATACTCGAAGAAGCATGGATTCATACAGAGTGCCACTCCACATTGCTGACACATGAATCGTGTGTCTTTTCGCACTTGGGGTCGCTGTGTACTGTAAGCACACACAACACACTTTTTCTGAGAGTACTTCTTCTTTGGAGTAGATGGTAATGGTATCAGGCAGTGACAGTTAGGGATAATTCGGTTGGGCACTTCCCCCTCTGGTTGTGGAGTGACAGGTCGCTGTTGTGGAGTGACAGGTCGCTGTTGTGGGGTGACAGGTCGCTGTGGAGTGGCAGGTATAGGTGTGGTACCATACTTTCTCCCTATCTGCTTGATGACATTTAGGGTGAATTCTGCATATCATTGTCGCTTCCCAGTCTTTATTTCATACATGTTGAAGGCATTGAGCATTGCAATGTCCACAAGGTGGAAAAACACTTTTATATACCACTTGCGACTCCTACGCACACAGTCAACAAAGCCTATCATCATGTCACACTTGTCGACTAGTCGCATATTGTTTGTATAGTTGATGACAACAGCTGGCTTTTCAATAGGTTGATTGTTGAGCGTGCTCATTCTGTCTGTTTGTACCATCTCGTTTCTGTGGATAATTGACAGCAATGTCACGTCCCTTTTGTCATGCCATGACAGTGCCATGATGTCATTGGCATGAAACGCCTGCACTACACTTCCTCCAGTGAACTTTGGCAAAGTATAGTTGAAAATAGTCTAACTCTGTAGACTCATTTGTGATGGGATAGTGTGGCATGATGCCACTTCCACTGCCATCAAAATTGAAAGGATGTGGCACGAATGGTGTATGTTCAGTCCACTTCCATTCACGATCAGATGGTGCAGGGTGGACCTGTGGCATGGGACGTGGGGGAGCAGGAGGGACGGGAGTGGGGCCAGCACATGATTGAGAGGGTGCCTCGTGGTCCTTTGTCTGTCCACACACCGCGCCACGAGGTCCAGGCACCATGCCACCCACCACCTCTTCCTCCATCCCAGCATACTCTCCTTCATTATCACTTTCACTATCAGTGGCTGGGGTTTTGGATCGTGAACTGCCACGACCCTTGCCTCTGACTGCATATGGCACACTGCCTGAACATAGGTAATGACGCCCATAAGTACGTTTCACTGGGGAATAATGATAATCACTGTCACTCGACGAATCGTCTATGGGCATAAAATCGATTTCATCATCGTCACTTATATCACCTTCACTATCGTTACTATCATAACACATGGAAAATGCTAATTTCCTCTTGCGGAGCTGCCTTTGGGTAGTAACACTAGAAACCCCAGAGGTGCTGGGCTGAGGGTCTGTGGCCACACTGGCCACACCAGATGTGCTGGGCTGAGGGTCTGGTATGGCCACACTGTCCACACTGGCCACCCCAGAGGTGATGGGCTGAGGGTCATCTGGGTTGTCATCAATAGTTTCACTAATTCCTTGATTATTAGTGGCTATATCACTGTCAAATCCACTAAGCTCGCGTTCTCTATCACTTTCCAAGAATAGTAGAGTGTTAATACGACGAGGCGTGAGTGAATCACGGGGGTGTGCCATGATGTTGACCCAAGATGGAGCTGAAACTAACTGGGGCTACCATGCGGTACCCTGGTGTCCCCGATTTTTTTCATACTGCGCACACTGAGGGCACAGACCCATTCTCTCATATCTAGGCGACTCAGGCCTATTGCACTAAATTTGAACGAATGTAAAATAAAACGTAGATATACGTTCGGTCACTTTCGCGAGTGAACGTATATCTACGTGTGGACAGTTTAAGGGTTAAATGTTCATTTATCCATTAAAATTAGTTCTTTATATTTATTTCTCATTGTTTTCTGTATGTAAAACTATAGTATTTATTCTTTAAAAAAATTAATTTTTTGTGAATATTTTTGGGTGGAACAGATTAATTGTATTTACATTGTTTCCCATGGGAATTATTGCTTCGACTTTCAGCCGCTTCGAGTTTAAGTCTAGCTCCTGAAACCGATTACAGCCGAAACTCGGGGTTCCACTGTATTATTATTTATCTCTCTCGCCTGCGCTCCAGAGAATACAGATCAAGGGCCTTCAATCGTTCCAAGTAATTTAGGTGCCTTATCGTACTTAAGTGTGCTGTGAAACTTCTTTGTACACTCTCCAGGTCAGCAATTTCGCCTGCCTCGAAGGGGGCAGTTAGTGTACAGCAGTATTCCAGCCTAGGGAGAACAAGCGATTTGAGGAGAATCATCATGGGCTTGGCGTCAGTTGGTCTCACAATGCACCTACATCAGTTGGTCTCATAATGCACCTACATCAGTTGGTCCGACAATGCACCTACATCAGTTGGACTCACAATGCACCTACATCAGATGGTCTTGCAACATACCTATATCAGTTGGTCTCACAATACACCTACATCAGCTGGTCTTACAAAAACACCTGGCTGCTTGTATACTCACCTACATCAGCTGGTCTCATAAGTGTAATTAAGTGAAGACTGCCTGAGGTATCCATAGCCAGCACAGAGAATCCACTCCAGGTGTGGGCTAGGGAGACCAAACGTCGATCAAGGTATACACGTTTACTGACAGGAATGTCATCACCACTACCTCGAATATTCAGCAAATTGTGACTGCTCATCTGTGGAAGATGAACATGAACGTTAAATAATAATATAATGCCAATGTACTGCCAAATAAAGTGTAAATAAAATACTGTTTTATATAATTTGCTATCTGACTCTCCTATATATACAAGATTAAATTATTTTTAATTTAAATAACTCACTGTGTTAGATTTATCTTAAAATCAATACATGATATAATGGAAAGCGGGGTTTGCATCTAGGGCCATATTCCCATGAAGATAGTTTTTATGTGATAATAATGAGTCTAAAAAACCTAATGAAGTAGAAGCCTGAAGCTTTCTAAAACTGTAATGTGTTTCATCTGAATGAGCTGGTTATAAAGGAATTAAAAAAAAGCTCAAGAGAATCGTTAATGCTAGACCCATGTAAGGAAAAACAGATCTTTGAGACTTAACATGTTGTTGAAATTTAGCCATAGTAAGATCTATGAAGGTATTCAGGGTAACTGGATAGCTAGACTTGCATTTTGAGTCATGTGGGAATGTTGCAGTAGTGTGGGTCCCAGTATGATTTGAGAGAATTCATGTGCAGAGTCTTATCTTATGTAGCTCCCAGACTGTATAATAGGTAAACAGTGTCTGTTCAGGAATCCATTTATGCTTTCAAGTCTCAGTTGAAAGCACACCTCTTTTCTAGAACTTATGATCCTGATGATCATTCTGTCACTCTTGAACATAAACTTTAGTGTTCTTTTTACTATAGTTGTTTCATTTATGGTTTGAAGTGCAAGCATTTGTTAATTTTTTGAAAGAACAAGAATGATAAAATCCCAAGTTATTATTGTTATTATTATCATAGCAACAATGGACTGTATGTAATGTCTATGCCATTCTAGAAAGATGGCTGACCGATTCATGATGTGCTAACAGGAAGAAAAATGCTCGACCTGTTGCATGTTATCTCTGTTGATTGAATAAATGAAGGCATCAGCAGTGGCAGCAGTGATGATAAATGGAAGCTGAGCACCTGGTGGACCTGGTAAGAGATGTCGAGGGGCAGTTCCCAAAACTACCACATGGCTGTTTGAAACCCATTCTCCAACACAAGCCCATTCCTGAAAAAATCAAACCAAAAATTATTGAGATTCATTTTTACCTCAATGGCCATCTCCCACCAAGGCAGGGTGACCTAAATAAAGTGAACATATTCACCATCATTCATTCAATCACTGTCTTGCCAGAAGTGTGCTGACATCACAGCTCAGATTACCCTCTGACTTCAACATCCCCTCTTCCCCCCCCCCTTTTTTTTTTCAACAAGTCGGCCGTCTCCCACCGAGGCAGGGTGACCCAAAAGAAAGAAAATCCCCAAAAAAAAATACTTTCATCATCATTCAACACTTTCACCACACTCATACATAATCACTGTCTTTGCAGAGCGCTCAGATACGACAGCTGAGAATAGTCCCTCCCAGCTGTCACTATCCCAGACCCTCCTTTAAAGTGCAGGCATTGTACTTCCCATTTCCAGGACTCAAGTCCAACAAAATCAATTAACTGGTTTCCTGAATCCCTTCACAAAATGTTACCCTGCTCACACTCCAACAGATCGTCATGTCCCAAAAACCATTCGTCTCCATTCACTCCTATCTAACACGCTCACACATGCTTGCTGGAAGTCCAAGCCCCTCGCCCACAAAACCTCCTTTACCCCCTCTCTCCAACTTTTTCTAGCACGACCCCTACCCCACCTTCCTTCCCCTACAGATTTATACGCTCTCCAAGTCATTCTACTTTGATCCATTCTCTCTAAATGACCAAACCACCTCAACAACCCCTCTTCAGCCCTCTGACAAATACTTTTAGTAACTCCACACCTTCTCCTAATTTCCACATTCCGAATTTTCTGCATAATATTTACACCACACATTGCCCTTAGACAGGACATCTCCACTGCCTCCAGCTTCCTCTTCGCTGCAGCATTTGCAACCCATGCTTCACACCCATATAAGAGTGTTTGTACGACTATACTTTCGTACATTCCCTTCTTTGCCTCCATGGATAACGTTTTTTGTCTCCACAGATACCTCAACGCACCACTCACCTTTTTTTCTTCAATTCTATGGTTAACCTCATCCTTCATAAACCCATCCGCTGACACGTCAACTCCCAAATATCTGAAAACATTTACTTCTTCCATAATCCCTCTCTCCAATGTGATATCCAATTTTTCTTTATTTAAATCGTTTGATACCCTCATCACCTTACTCTTATCTATGTTCACTTTCAACTTTCTACCTTTACACACTCTCCCAAACTCGTCCACTAACCTTTGCAACTTTTCTTTAGAATCTCCCATAAGCACAGTATCATCAGCAAAAGTAACTGTGTCAACTCCCATTTTGCATTTAATTCCCCATAATTTAATCCCACCCTCTCCCCAACACCCTATCATTTACTTTTTACAACCCCATCTATAAATATATTAAACAACCATGGTGACATTACACATCCCTGTCTAAGACCTACTTTTACCGGGAAGTAATCTCCCTCTCTCCTACACACCCTAACCTGAGCCTCACTATCCTCATAAAAACTCTTTACAGCCTTCAGTAACTTACTACCTATTCCATACACTTGCAACATTTGCCACATTGCTTCCCTATCCACTCTATCATATGCCTTTTCTAAATCCATAAATGCAATGAAAACTTCTCTACCTTTATCTAAATACTGTTCACATATATGCTTCACTGTAAACACTTGATCTACACATCCCAAACCCACTCTAAAGCCTCCTTGCTCATTTGCAATCCTACTCTCTGTCTTACCTCTAATTCTTTCAATAATAACCCTGCCATACACTTTACCTGGTATACTCAGTAAACTTATTCCCCTATAATTTTTACACTCTCTTTTATCCCCTTCCCTTTATATAAAGGAACTATACATGCTCTCTGCCAATCCCTAGGTACCTTCCCCTCTTTCATACATTTATTAAACAAAAATACCAACCACTCCAGCACTATATTCCCCCCTGCTTTTAACATTTCTGTCATGATCCCGTCAGTTCCAGCTCCTTTACCCCCTTTCATTCTACGTTATGCCTCACGCACCTCCCCCACACTCACATCCTGCTCTTCTTCACTCCCAAACGATGTTGTACCTCCCTGGCCAGTACATGAAATTACCGCCTCCCTTTTTTCATCGACATTTAAAAGTTCTTCAAAATATTCCCACCATCTACCAAATACCTCCAGCTCCCCATCTACTAACTCCCCTACTCTGTTTTTAACTGACAAATCCATTCGTTCCCTAGGCTTTCTTACCTTGTTTATCTCACTCCAAAATTTTTTCTTGTTTTCAGCAAAATTTCTTGACAAGAGCCTCTCCCATTCTTTCATCCGCTCTTCTTTTGCACTCTCTCACCACTCTCTTCACCTTTCTTTTACTCTCCATATACTCTGCTCTTCTATTAACACTTCTGTTTTGTAAAAACCTCTCATAAGCTACCCTTTTCTCTTTTATCACACCCTTTTCTTCTTCATTCCATCCCTCACACTCCTCTTTCCTCCTGCACCTACTCTCCTATAGCCACAAACTTCTGCCCCACATTCTAATACTGCATTTTTAAAACTATCCCAACTCTCTTCAACCCCCCACTACTCATACTTGCACTAGCCCACCTTTCTGCCAATAGTTGCTTATATCTCACCCTAACTTCCTCCTCCCTTAGTTTATACACTTTTACCTCTCTCTTACTTGCTGTTGCCATTTTCTTTTTGTCCCATCTACGTTTTACTCTAACTGTAGCTACAACCAAATAATGATCCGATATATCCGTTGCCCCTCTATAAACATGTACATCCTGAAGCCTACCCATCAATCTTTTATCCACCAATACATAATCCAACAAACTACTTTCCTTACGTGCTATATCATATCTTGTATATTTATTTATCCTCTTTTTCATAAAATATGTATTACTTATTACCAAACCTCTTTCTACACATAGCTCAATTAATGGTTCCCCATTTACATTTACCCCTGGCACCCCAAATTTACCTACTACTCCCTCCACAACATTTTTACCCACTTTAGCATTAAGATCCCCAACCACAATTACTCTCTCACTTGGTTCAAAACTCCCCACACACTCACTCAACATTTCCCAAAATCTCTCTCTCCTCTACACTTCTCTCTTCTCCAGGTGCATAAACACTTACTATAACCCACTTTTCACATCCAACCTTTATTTTACTCCACATAATCCTTGAATTTATACATTTATATTCCCTCTTTACCTGCCATAACTGACTATTCAACATTATTGCCACTCCTTCTTTAGCTCTAACTCTATTTGAAACCCCTGACCTAATCCCATTTATTTCTTCCCACTGAAACTCTCCTACCCCCTTCAGCTTTGTCTCACTTAAAGCCAGGACATCCAGCTTCTTTTCATTCATGACATCTACAATCATCTCTTTCTTATCATTCGCACAACATCCATGCACATTCAAACATCCCACTTTGACGGTTTTCTTCTTTTTTTTTTAGTAAGCTATACAGGAAAAGGGGTTACTAGCCCATTGTTCCCGGCATTTTAGTTGACTTTTACAACACGCATGGCTTACGGAGGAAAGATTCTAGCCATATTTCCACAAATACTGACCATGTTGGTATAGTAAGTGACAATAAAGAGTGAAAAGTATATTGAAGGCAGGATCTTGACTGAGGGGCAGCCATGACACAGTTAGTATATAAAGGCACTTATGTACACCTCTGGACATTTATTATAGAAAATGTTTCACCATGAGTGACTTCTTTGTTCTAACACAAAACTTAAAAAAAACAAAAGATGTTATACTGTGGACAGAGACAGGTGACAAATAGTGAGGTGAGGTGAGGTGAGGCAAATTGCTACATGTCACCTGTCTTTCTTCACTAATAACACCCTTTTTTGAAGTTTACTCTGTATTGGCACTGAAGAAGACACTCATAGCTAAACGTTTCCTTAAATAAATATCCTTAGCTGTAGATAAGAGTCTTTATCCACAGCTTATCAGTATCACCATACCATTTACAAGCATGACACAGTTGGCTGACTGCCTAAACACATCACTTATTCTAGAGACTCTCCACACCTTTCCAGATAAGGTGAAGAAGTGTTAATTTAGTCTAATAAAATGAGGAGAAAATATATGGGCAAGTCCCTTGCCAGTTGCTTTCCCTGCTCACTTATCTTATCAATATAGCAGTAATTGGCCTAAAATAGTCAAAGTGGGCAAAATCGCTAATGCATAAATATTGCTGACGCAGTAAAATTTGCAATAGTGTAATTTCATCAATTTTCCATCAATTTCGCACTTTTTATTTTATTACCTTCAGAAAAAGATTCTCTACCATTTCATAAGAAAAAATAACACATACACATAACTGCGATAAAACACCTAAATTACTGGGGAAGTTCCTAAACCTGTACTCCCTAGAATGCAGGCAGGAGAGATACATGATTATATACACTTGGAAAATCCTAGAGGGATTAGTACTAAACTTGCACACGAAAATCACTCCCTATAAAAGAAAAAGACTCGGTAGATGATGCAACATCCCCCCAATGAATAGCAGGGGTGCCATTAGCATGATAAGAGACAACACAATAAATGTCAGGAGCCCAAGACTGTTCAACTGCCTTCCAGCATACATAAGGGGGAATTACCAATAGACCCCTGGCTGTCTTCAAGAAGGCACTGGACAGGCACCTTAAGTCAGTAACTGACCAGCCGGGCTGTGGTTCATACATCGGGTTGCGTGCAGCCAACAGTAACAGCCTGGTTGATCAGGCCCTGATCCACCATGAGGCCTGGTGACAGACTGGGCCGCCTGATCCACCATGAGGCCTAGTGACAGACTGGGCCGTGGGGGCGTTGACCCCCTAAACTCTCTCCAGGTAATTATAAAATAGTCAACTTCAAAATGTAATCATTTTGAATGTATAACTGCTGTACGCATAGCTCTTAAGATATAATTTTGATTGAATTTTTTTAATTATCACTTATTTTTACTTGAGGAAAGTAACACATGTGCCACAGAGAAGTGTTCATTTATACCTTTGTTGAAATTCCAGCTGAATCAGATTTTGGCTTAAAGAGCTTGAGAAGAGGACGCATCTGATCCTGCAGCTGGTATTTCTGAACAAGATGAGAAACTGTGCCTGTGCTACAGGTGTTATTTGCCTGCAAAAAAAAAAATAAACATTAGTTAAGACTCTCATCAACGTACAATGATGATGATGCATGGAAACCAGTAAGCTTTTATTTAGAAAAAATCTAGAAATGGTTTTGCAAATCAGTGATGTATATGGTGACTACTGTATATACTTGCTCAAGACAGCAAATAAATGAATGATGGTAAATGTATTTCCTTTTTTGGAATTCTCTGCATAATATTCACAACACACATTGCCCTCAAACATGACATCTCCACTGTCTCCAACCTCCTCCTCGCTGCAACATTCAAAACCCATACTTCCCATCCATACAACAGTGTTGATACCACTAAACTATGGTATATTTTCTTTTTTGCCTCCATGAATAAAACTGTCTCCACAGATGCCTCAATGCTGCACCCTTCTTTTCCCCCTTCAATTTTATAGTTCACCTCATCTCCGACAGAACCATCTGCACACAAGTCCACCACCGAATATCTGAGCACATTCGCTTCCTCCATACTCCCTTTCTCCAATTTGATATCCAATCTCTCAGTGCCTATATTTTTTTGATACTCTCATCACCTTGCTGTTTCCTATATTCACTTTTAATTTCCTTCTTTTAAATACCCTCCTAATTTCGTTTACTAACCTTCGCAACTTCTCCCAAAAGAACCATGTCGTAAGTAAAAAGCAACTGTGACAACTCCCATTCTGTACTAGATTCACCATCTTTCAATCCCACACCTCTCACCTTTTACAACCCCATATATAAATAGTATGTTAAACAACCATGATAACATCACACAATCCTGTCTAAGGCCTACTTTTACTGGAAAATAATTTCCCTCTCTCCAATACACCTTAACCTCAGTCTTTCTATACACAATCATCCTCTCTATCTGACACATTGCTCTCATATGCATTTTCTAAATCCAAAGATGTAATGAAAAGTTCCTTACCTTTATCCAAGTATTGATTCAACATATACATATGCTATTTTTTTCTAGCACTGGGTCAAAGAATAGACTACTCTTATTAATATCTTTGGTATATAAATAATTTTTATGTATAATTTGTCATTTTAATCATGGAGATTTTTGTATCTAGTCAACCCAAACACAAATGATGAGAATGACAAATGAAAATATATAATAGGTAATCACACAGTTCTTAACCCTTAAACTGTCCAAACGTAGATCTACATTCACCTGCGTAGCGCTCTGAATATTTTGAAAAAAAAAAAAAAATCTTTTTAAATGAAGAGTGCATTTTTATAAATGTTATAGGATAAAAAAAATTTTTTAGGGCCAGTACTTACCAAGATATAAGCCCGCGAAGTTGGTGCTGGATGCTCACCTTACGGCAACATCGAGTCCTGCCGCTTGCAGAAGTGTTGCCGATATACCTTTTTTTCTTGTTTTTATTTTAATTTAGTATATAATTTTTATGTTCGGATAATTACAATTTATAATAGTTCTTGTGATTTCATAGCCAATCTTTCTTCTAACACTAATACATATTAGGTACTGAAATAGTACTCAAATAGTCACAATCACACCGACAGGTGAACATTTTCACCTGCCCTGGTCATTTACTATTGTCTAGAAATATATACGAAGTATTTATAGGTCCCAGCAATGTTTTAGAGATGCTGGAGTATGAAACTCCTTGAAGAATGATGTTTATCTGGAGAGAGTTCCAGGGGTCAACGCCCCTGCGGCCCGGTCTGTGACCAGGCCTCATCGTGTTATGACAACTGTCAGATAACTCCTGACAAAGTAGTGACATTTGATGAATGTGAACTGCTCCAGAGAACCCTGGCTTTATTTGTTTTCACTGTTACACACAAACATGTCTGTCTGTATGTCTGTCTATCTATCTGTCTGTCTAGCTCAGCTTATCTGTCTTTCTGTCTAGATGTGTGTGCCTGGAGTATACATTAAAGTATTTTTGATTGTTGGTGTGCAGGTGATACATAACAATAATAAGAGTCTCAGTAGCCGAGTATATGAAACTTCTTGAAGAATGGTGTTATGACAAGTGTCAGATAACTGCTGACAGCGCAGTGACATTTGATGAATGTGCGCTGCTGCAGGGAACCTTGGCTTTATTTGTTTTCACTGTTGCACACAAACATATGTCTATACAGTCAACCCCCGGTGCTCAACGGCGTCAGAGGTCGTCCAAATCGGTGTTCGACAGTTTTATTTACGAGGATTTTGGCTCGGTATTAGGCGATCTGCTCGGAGTTAGACGAGTTGGCTATTTGTCCCAGACGCGTACGCGTGTCCCAGCTGGGCCCGGGCACTCCACGGAGCGTCAGTGCTTGCTACAAGCGGGCGACCACCATCCACACATTCATACCAGTATATTGTCATTATTCCACTGTTTTTAGTGCTTGCAACTGTTAAATAAGCCACCATGTGCCCCAAGAAAGCTCCTAGTGCCAAGCCTGTGGTAAAGAGTGTTGCAGGGAGTGAAGCAGGGATGCAGGGAGTGAAGCAGAGATGCAGGGAGTGAAGCAGGAATGCAGGGAGTGAAGCAGGGATGCAGGGAGTGAAGCAGGGATGCAGGGAGTGAAGCAGGGATGCAGGGAGTGAAGCAGGGATACAGGGAGTGTAGCATTCATGCGGAAGTGAGCATTCATGCAGGAGTGTAGCATTCATGCAGGGAGTGTAGCATTCATGCAGGGAGTGTAGCATTCATGCAGGGAGCGTAGCATTCATGCAGGGAGTGTAGCATTCATGCAGGGAGTGTAGCATTCAAGCAGGGAGTGTAGCATTCATGCAGGGAGTGAGCATTCATGCAGGGAGTGTAGCATTCATGCAGGAGTGTAGCATTCACGCAGGGAGTGTAGCATTCACTCAGGGAGTGTATCATTCACGCAGGGAGTGTAGCTTTCACGCAGGGAGTGTAGCATTCACGCATGGAGTGTAGCATTCATGCAGGGAGTGTAGCATTCACGCAGGGAGTGTAGCATTCACGCAGGGAGTGTACCATTCACGCAGGGAGTGTAGCATTCACGCAGGGAGTGTAGCATTCACGCAGGGGTGTAGCATTCATGCAGGGAGTGTAGCATTCATGCAGGGTGTAGCATTCATGCAGGGAGTGTAGCATTCATGCAGGGAGTGTAGCATTCATGCAGGGATGTAGCATTCATGCAGGGAGTGTAGCATTCATGCTGGGAGTGTAGCATTCATGCAGGGAGTGTAGCATTCATGCAGGAGTGTAGCATTCATGCAGGGAGTGTAGCATTCATGCAGGGAGTGTAGCATTCATGCAGGGAGTGAAACATTCATGCAGGGAGTGTAGCATTCATGCAAGGAGTGTAGCATTCATGCAGGGAGTGTAACATTCATGCAGGGAGTGTAGCATTCATGCAGGGAGTGTAGCATTCATGCAGGGAGTGTAGCATTCATGCAGGGAGTGTAACATTCATGCAGTGAGTGTAGCATTCATGCAGGGAGTGTAGCATTCATGCAGGGAGTGTAGCATTCATGCAGGGAGTGTAGCATTCATGCAGGGAGTGTAACATTCATGCAGGGAGTGTAACATTCATGCAGGGAGTGTAGCATTTATGCAGGGAGTGTAGCATTTATGCAGGGAGTGTAACATTCATGTAGGGAGTGTAGCATTCATGCAGGGAGTGAAGCAGGGATGCAGGGAGTGTAGCATTCATGCAGGGAGTGTAGCATTCAAAGAAAAAGGCCAATAACCCCAGAAAAGAACTTGCCACCTGCAGTGTTAATGGAAGGGGATTCCCCTTCCAAACACTAGCATACTACTCCATCTTCTCCCCTCCTTCCGTCTTCCACACATCAACAACTCTTCAATAAATGTAAGTGACATGTTATTGTACTATTATTTCTTAATTTTTCATAAAATTGTGTATAATTTAATGTCAAAAAGTTCAAAAAAATATTTTATTTTAATACTTTTGGATGTCTGAAACGTATTAATTTTATTTCCATTATTTCTTATGGGGAAAATAGAATCGGAGTTCGACCAAACCGGTGGTCGACAGGTCCTCTGGAACGAATTACCGACGAGAACCAGGGGTTGACTGTATGTCTGTTTATCTATCTGTCTGTCTATCAATCTGTCTGTCTGTCTAGCTCTGCTTATCTGTCTGCCTAGCTCTGCTTATCTGTCTGCCTAGCTCTGCTTATCTGTCTTTCTGTCTGCCTGTGTGTGTATGTCTTTCCATCTGCTTGTCTCTGTCTCAGGGAGCGGCTCATAAACCTGTTGGTTTTTGGTTTACGAGCCGCTCCCTGATTGCTGAGCAAGTGATAATGCTATTACTTGCATCATGTTTATTTATGTCTTATATCTACAAGCACTGTATAGCACTTTGCCTGGAATTTTTGGGTTATCCTAGGTAATTTACATTATGTATAATAACTGTACTTATGTGTACATGTGAGAGACAGAGATAGAGATATAAACAGATAGACAGAGATATAGACAGATAGAGATATAGACAGATAGACAGAGATATAGACAGATAGAAATAGACAGACAGACAGAGATATAGACAGGTAGTAAAGTAAAGTCAAGTAAATTTTATTTCATTGAAGATTACATAGGTATTGGTAGTTACAATATAAATTGAGTGCAAGGAGAGCCACTGACATGTCATGGCATTAGGGGCAGCTTAATCTAGTAACTTAAAGACTATGTACATAATAATAGAGAAATTTATTGAGTTTATTCTAGTTAAAATTTGTTTTCAAATTACAATATGATGATATTATACTGTTAAAATTATTATATGATGATATTAGATTGTAACAGGTGTTTAGATTCTCGAATGGTAATATGAAATTGAGATTATTTAAAGGAAAATAACATTGAGCATTTTTGACATTAACTTATAGTATGAGTATTTAGTTTTGGGTGAGTAGGGGGTAACATAATAGTAACATATTAAAAATTGAAATTATCTTATAGGAAAGTAATAATGAGCATTTTTCAAAGTAGTTTATGGTATGATTATTTAGTTTTGGGTGAGTAGGTGGTTTTTGAGTTGAATCTTAAATTGATTTTCAGACAAGGTTATCTTAATATTTACTGGTAATGAATTCCAGATTCTGGGGCCCTTCATGTGCATAGAATTTTTACATAGGTTGTTATGAACTCGGGGTATATCAAAAAGTGATCTGTGTCTTGTGTTGTGGTCATGGGTCATGGATAGACAGAGATATAGACAGATAGACAGAGATATAGACATAGACAGAGATATAGACAGATAGACAGAGCTATAGACAGATAGAGTATAGACAGAGATATAGACAGAGATATAGACAGATAGACAGAGGTATAGACAGAGATATAGACAGATAGACAGAGATATAGACAGATAGACAGAGATATAGACAGATAGACAGAGATATAGACAGATAGACAGAGATATAGATAGAGATATAGACAGATAGACAGAGATATAGATAGAGATATAGACAGACAGAGACAGCCAAAGCCAGCCAGCCTGCCGAATACATAAGAACATAATAAAGAAGGAACACTGTAGCAGGCCTACTGGCCCATGCAAGGCAGGTCCATGTCACCCCCCGGCTAAGACCAATGACCCACCTAGTCAGGTCACATCCAATGAAGGAAGGAGCACAGCATCTGACCTAGTAGTACAAGCTAGTCAGGTCCAACTCACACCCACGTACACCCACTCGTGTATTTATCTAACCTATTTTCACTTTCCTCTTGATAGGGGAGTGTTAATACACATGACATCAGTGAATCCCCTGGTGTTTGCCACGCTATTTGCTCTAGCTGGCGCTCAATTGAACTGGTGCTCCTACAAGGTACAAAGTGGTTAATTTTTTTCATACTGGGCACACTGAGTGCACAGACCCATTCTCTCATGTCTAGGCGACTCAGGCCTATTGCGCCAAATTTGAAGGAATGAAAAATAAAACGCTGATCTACATTCGGAGCGCTGGGCACGTGCACATAGATCTACGTGTGGACAGTTTAAGGGTTAATGGATTGGTGAAATGGAACGAAACAAGTATAGGAAATTAGAGATTAAATATAACAAGGTTTGAAGATTGTTTTAAAGGCAGCAGTTCAGTAAAACAAGGTTGGAGAGTGTTTTAAAGGCAGCAGTTCAGTAAAACAAGGCTGAACTGTTTTAAAGGCAGCAGTTTAGTACAAAAATGATGGAGATTGTTTTATGAATAGCAGTTTAGTATAACAAGAGCTGGAGATTGTTTTAAAGGCAGCAGTATTGTATAACAAGGTTCGGTAGTGACTAGAATTAATATTAAGGCATTCTCACCTGTTGAGTAGGAGATGCTTCAGCTGGTCGCTCTACAGTGAGTGCTACCAACAAACTGTTAGGATCTTCTACCTCTGTGTAGCGCAGACATGTCACTTGTACTAGACCTTCATTTTCTGAGAAACAAAAATTGTCAATGAACTATAAAACTATTATTGTTCTATTCATTGAGAAGTACCAAACCCATAGGGTCATATAGTGACTAGGGAATGGGAAGTGATCAGATCTGCTCTGAGAAAAGGAATGGTTACTTCAATTCATTAGATCAAGAGCCCTTTGCCAGCATGAAGCTACAGCACCTACCTTGAAGGGATGAAGTACAAAATAAATCCTGAATGTACAGTGCTTTTTCAAAACTCAAGATAAAGATAAAGATTTATTTCTTTGTAAAGGTTACAATGTGTAATTACAATTTTGGTTTGGTAAGTACAAAGAAAGCCACTATCATGCCAGGGTATTTCAGGCAGACTAATCCTAGTACATAATAACTACTTAAATCTAGACAAGATAATAATGGTTAACTTTATTAAAATCTTATTTAATCTTAACATTAATGCGAGGTAGTCAAGGTGGAGGTTTATAAGAATAATAATCTTGAAGTTGCACATAATAAAAACAATATTACAATTAATGGTTCAAGAAGTAATATTTCATGGATTGGCAGATGTTTAATAGACTAGAAGACACATAATATAATAACTAATTAGAAATTGTTTTAGTTGGTTTGGTTAGAATTGAGAGATGAGATGATTTTTAAGCAAAGTCCTAAATTTATAAGTAGACAGGGGATCCTTTACTGGTTCAGGTATCGAGTTCCAGATCTTCGGGCCCTTTATGTGCATTGCATTTTTTGCATAGGAATAACAGGAAAAGTAGGTAGATGGATCTATAATTTCCTAACAAATAGAACACAAAGAGTAGTAGTCAACAGAGTAAAGTCTGAGGTGGCTACGGTGAAAAGCTCTGTCCCACAAGGCACAGTACTCGCCCCCATCTTGTTCCTCATCCTCATATTGGACATAGACAGGGATATAAGCCATAGTGCTGTGTCTTCCTTTGCAGATGACACCCGAATCTGCATAACAGTGTCCACCATTGAAGACACTGCAAGACTCCAGGTGGACATCAACCAAGTCTTTAAATGGGCTGCAGAAAACAATATGAAGTTCAATGATGAGAAATTTCAATTACTCTGATATGGAAAACATGAGGAAATTAAAATCTCATCGGAGTATAAAACAAATTCCAACCACACAATAGAGCGAAAAACTAATGTCAAAGACCTGGGAGTGATCATATCAGAGGATCTCACCTTCAAGGACCATAACACTGTAGCAATTGCATCTGCTAGAAAAATGACAGGATGGATAATGAGAAACTTCAAAACCAGGGATGCCAAGCCCATGTTGACACTTTTCAGGTCGCTTGTTCTATCTCGGCTGGAATATTGCTGCACACTAACTGCACCTTTCAAGGCAGGTGAAATTGCTGACCTAGAAAATGTGCAGAGAACCTTCACGGCACGCATAACTGCGATAAACCACCTCAATTACTGGGAACGCTTGAAGTTCCTAAACCTGTACTCCCTAGAACGCAGGCGGGAGAGATACATTATTATATACACTTGGAAAATTCTAGAGGATTAGTACCAAACTTGCACACAAGAGTCACTCCCTACGAAAGCAAAAGACTCGGCAGACGATGTAACATCCCCCCAATGAAAAGCAGGGGTGCCACTAGCACGTTGAGAGACAACACAATAAGTGTCAGGGGCCCAAGACTGTTCAACTGCCTCCCAGCATACATAAGGGGGATTACCAATAAACCCCTGGCTGTCTTCAAGCAGGCACTGGACAGGCACCTAAAGTCGGTACCTGACCAGCCGGGCTGTGGTTCGTACGTTGGACTGCGTGCGGCCAGCAGTAACAGCCTGGTTGATCAGGCCCTGATCCACCATGAGGCCTGGGCACAGACCGGGCCACAGGGGCGTTGACCCCTGGAACTCTCTCCAGGTAAAACTCCAGATAAATAAGCCATAAAGTTGATAATAGCATCATATTGAAGTACTATTTTGTCATGCCTCCTGACAGCAGGAACGAATTAACTGGATTTACATTATTTCTTATGGGAAATATTACTTCGAGTTTCAAACGTTTTGACTTTAGAACTAGCTCCTGGAAAGGATTAAGTTCGAAACTAGGGGTTCCACTGTATTGGGAATCGAACCATGGACCTCAATGTGTGAGCTGAGTGCACTATAATCGAGCTACAGGACACAGTAAGCGAAAGGGTTAAATATAAAGCAAAATCTCCATTTACCAGACTCTTGATTTAACATATTTTGAATTTAAGAGAAAAAAATTCTGGAAGAAACATAACTGTCTGCTATTTTTGCAGTCTGTTGGTTTAATTAATTTCAGATATAATGGAAAAAGTCTGTTAAATCAGAATTGTCTGGTCACAGATATGATGTGACTGTCAAGTGTTGTTGATAATCCAGTGCAACAATCCCTTATCCAAGGGCACTGTATAATCAATGATCTGTATTTTCTAAAAGCTTTGTAAAGTGATGTAGAGAAAACTTCACTCAGGAAAATATAATGGTAAGAACATCATATTGGAGACAATAATGAATATACAGTAATATAATTTACAAAATGGAGTAGTACAAAAAATGTGGTCATAACAACATTCAAACAAACATCAAATTCAGCAGTAAAAGTTATATGTACCATGCAATGATACAAGGTTAATGAATTCATATACAATACTAAATGAAACAACATTAAGAACCCCAATGGAAATAAGTCACTTTGTCTGACTTTTTTGGGTTATCCTAGGTAATTTACACTATGTATGATAATTTTACTTATGTGTGCCTATGCCTAAATAAACTTACTTATCACTAACATATTGCAAGATGTTATAAAAATAAAATATAAATAAGTCTAAATAATACTGAAGTTGAAGACCTACATTTGACAAGAAAATAAGACTGCAAGGTGTTTGCAACAATAAAATAAAATACGTAAGTTTCATAGTAATTATAGCTGCTCTGAATATTCAGTTATTGAGCAAACAATTTGGTGCTTTTTTTCCAATTTTGTTTTGAAATAATTTATTAATGTATACTTTCTTTGCATCGTCTGTCAAGGTATTTCGGTTTCTGGCTCTTTTATCTTGTAACAACTCTGAAGGAGGAGTCTTAATACACTGGGACAATATTTTACTTCAGATTCATAAAGACACAGAGTGAACAGTAGCATGTGTGTATCGCATTTATATTTAGCAAGTTCAGAGATTTGAATAAGAGAACTGTGAACTGCCTAAAGTTTGAGTTTGTTATGGTTCAGCTAAGTGCCATCTGAACTGAAATGCTATCTAAACACTAATTACATGTATTATATGACATTTAGATGCAGTGGATACTATTACAGCCTCTCCTCACTTAGCGACGTACTCGTTTAAGGATGACTCAAGACTTTTGACAGGCTCTCTGACCAGTATGCATACCACCCTCTACCACTATCACAACCACTACTACCCTCTACCACCATCACAACCACTACCACCCTCTACCACCATCACAACCACTACCACCCTCTACCACCATCACAACCACTACCACCTTCTACCACCCTCTACCATCACTATCACCAACAAGCCAGAATGAATCAGAATGCATGCATAGGATGCTTTGTGTGGGCGCGAGCAGGCGGACACATTCGGTATGGCGGATGAAAACCAAGGTGACGAACAAAAACTGGGACAATATTTTGATGAAAAAAGTCGTCAAAAACCGAATTCAACGAAAACCAGGGCAAACAAAAACCAAGGTTCCCTGTATAATTTTGAAGAAAATATCATAGATGGATTAACAAAAATGTCTATATTAACGTAAAATAAGACATTTAATGTGCCCAAGTGATTATTATTATTACAGTGGTACCTCGAGTTACGATATTTTTTCGTTCGAGAATGCTGTTCAAGTGCCATTACCAAACGAATTTATCCCCATAAGGAATAATGCAAAATAGACTAGTCCTTTTACACCCCCAAAAATATACTTACAAAAGCATTTAAAAAAATAAACTTACATAAAAGGGCGATTTTGGGGACCATGGTAACTCGAGGTACCACTGTACGTATTAGTTTTTTTTTTTTTTCAACAAGTCGGCTGTCTCCCACCGAAGCAGGGTGACCCAAAAAGAAAGAAAATCCCAAAAGAAAATACTTTCATCATTATTCAACACTTTCACCATACTCATACATAATCACTGTCTTTGCAGAGGCGCTCAGATACGACAGCTGAGAATAGTCCCTCCCAGCTGTCACTATCGTATTAGTATTATCATTATTACTATGGCATCAAGACTAAAGGGACACTCTTAGTGATTTTAATGTGTACCTGCATGCCAGTACAGTGTGTAAGTTTATTTAGGTACAGGTATACATAGGTATAATCATCAGAGTACATATAAAATACACAATAACTTTAAAACACTTGAAATTTTGGAAAGTTTCCAGACACAATGGAGAGACTTGCTCACGGAGAATGTAAACAAACCGGGTGGTGCGCGGTGACCGTATTAGAAAGTCAGGTGAGGGGGGAGTCGTATAGCAAGTTTTGGTCATAATTTGAAATGTCTGTATTAGCGGAACACCGTAAGGCGAAATGCCGTAAAGCGGGGCCCTACAGTATTATTATTATACCAACCTACAATGAACATACTAAAGAGTTACCATAAATATACTGTATGCCTATAACTAAACTTACTTTGAGAGTTATGCCAGGTGGTGCTTGATCGGGATGGACAAAAAGACTGAGCAGCTTCAATAGTAATGTTGAGGTCACCCTTTCCCCCAGCACTATCTTGGTGTGTTATCTTAAGTTCTGCACGCCAGCACTTTATCATTTCAGGCTTCCAGGTGGCTACATGGATGTGTCCACCTACATGTCAAGAGAAATAGTATTTACTATTATTTTGTTTACCACATTAGCCATTTTCCACTTAGGTAGGGTCACTCATGGTAGGAAAGTCATACACCATCATTTATTCAACAGCTTTTGTACCAGAAATGTAATGACATCAGGGCTCAAATGGAAATCCCAACTGCAACACTTCCACCCCTTCCTAGTGTGCAGACACTATACTTTTCAACACCAGGATTCAAGTCCAGCTAACCAGTTTCCCTGAGTACCTTAAAAAAATATTATCTTGCTCACATTCCAAAAGCATATCAAATCTCAAAAAACCACTTGTTCATCAAATGTGATCTAATATGCTCACTCATGCCTGCTGGATGCTCAAGCCCTACCACTCAAAACTTTCACACCAACCTTCAAACCCTTCCTTGAATTATGCATATTGGTATGTCACCACCAATAACAGATTGGAAAAAAAACCATGGTACAGGTGAGGTTAGAATCCATGGCAAGCATGTCGTAAAATTCCAGGCCAGTGCATAAGCCACTGAGCCAGCTGGCTACAATAAGATTCATCCAACTAGGTATATTTATACACCATAGGGAGGTTAGCACGGGCTCCACTGTGCCCACAAATGCAAGTTTTTACAGATAAATCTCCCACCAGCATGGCCATGTTGAACTCTAGCTCAAATCCCCTCAAAGCCATGGTTTGTTTGCAATTGTGTTGTTATGATTCATGAGTCATGATTAACAGCTTAGATATACAGTGGTCCCTCGGTTTTCGCCGAAAATTCGTTCCCGAATGCTGCTCAAGTGCCATTACCGAACGAATTTACTTCCTTAAGAAATAATGTCACGTAGGTTAGTCTATTTGAGACCCCCAAAAATACACTTGCAACAGCACTTACGAAAATACACTTACATAAATGTTCGAGTTTGGAGATGCACGAAAACCGAGGGACCACTGTACTGAAATGTCACCATCAGCTCAGAGGTTAATATTATAACTGACTCAATTGATCAGAATGTCAAGGAAGGGAAATTTACTTTTAGTTTCACATTTATATTTTTTTTAGCACACCAGCAGTCTCCCACTGAGGTAGAAGAAACACTTTCAACCTCATTCACTTATCACTGTCTTGCCAGAGATGCAATGATACTACAGTTCAGATGCCCCTCCTAACTGCAAATATCCTCATCCTTCCTTTAAAGTGCAGGCACTGTAATACTCACCTCCAGGACTCAAGTTCGCTAACCAGTTTCAATGAATCCCTTCACAAAATGTTACCTTGCTCACACTCCAACAGCTCATCAAGTCCCAAAAACCATTTGCCTCCACTCACTTCTTTCTAACATGCGCACAAACGAGTGCTGCATGTCCAAGCCCCTCGCACATTTTTTTTTCAACATGTCAGCCATCTCCCACAGAGGCAGGGTGACCCAAAAGAAAGAAACACTTTCACCATCATTCAATACTTTCACCATCATTCACATATAATCACTGTCTTTACAGAAACACTCTGATACGACAGTTTAGATGTCACTCCAAACAGCCAATATCCCAAACCCTTCCTTTAACCCTTAAACTGTCCAAACGTAGATCTACATTTACGCGCGTAGCTCTCCGACCTTGATTTTCTCCATAAGAAAGCATGTAAAAAACGTAGATCTACGTTCGGAGCGCTACGCGAGCGAACGTAGATCTACGTTTGGACAGTTTAAGGGTTAAAGTGCAGGCAATGTACTTCCCACCTCCAGGACTCAAGTCCGGCTAACTGGTTTTCATGAATCCCTTCACAAAATTTTACCCTGCTCACACTCTGACAGTTCCTATCTTGGCTAAATTTGATCAGGCAGTAATAATTCAGGAGTCAAAATTCCCTAAATAATTTAGGTAGAATTGTGGTGTATGTATATCCTACTGCTAAGCCTATGGTCTGGCAATGGAATATCCAATACAAAACATTTTTAAATGAAAAGACATTAAATCAGAGATGTACTTTTATCCAGATGATCTTTAGACAGCCAATCATAAACCACAAGGAGTGCACTTGAGCACCATTAGTCAAGGGTGAGACTATGTCCAACAAGTCATCCATCCAGTTATTTGCCTTAACCTGACCTATAAATCCACTTTAATTAAGAACACTTGTAGCTATAATACTGTAACAAAACACTATAACCAATACTTACTTGGTGCTAGTGCAGCAGTAGCAACAGTGAAATTATCCCGCGTTTGACCCAAGACAACCTTTTTCTCTGTCAAGACACATCCCTCATGTGTTAAAACACATACAAGCAATAGACCTGCCAAAAAATTGCATACTGAAGATTAAATTTTTTTTAGATAAATTGTAACACTTTAATTCAATATTTTTATTTTACATATGAAATTAAAATTAAATGTCAGTAATAATTTACTTAAACACAAAGATAACATAATACAGTATATTGTAAATGGAGTGTCAGGTAAAACAGTATTGCATTATCCACCAAATACGTTATGACGATCATATAACATTAGAGAGTCAAAGTGCAGCCTGCACTTCTAGAATTTGGTCATAGTAGTCAACTTTGTTGATCAAATGATCTTGGCTCAGCTTTGTCACCCAGGCTATGAGACCTCTGTCTTTCTCTTGGATATCCTGTCCTTCTGCAACAGTGACTATCCATCGCCTACCTCACAACTAACCTTCCAAATAATGCTTCAAAAGTAATGTGACTGTGAATACATTATTCATTTTCAAAGACCAAAACTTATAGGTTTAGGTAGTTACCTGAAGCAGAGACAGCAAAGAAGCCATTTTGTGCACAATGGCCATGGTCTACAAGTGTAGGTTTATGTAAGTGTGCAACAATTTTTTCAGTGTAAAGGGAATGCACTTTCACATCGCTGGATTGAAGACTAGCCTATAAGAGAAAAATAATTATGTAATCAAATACAGTATAATTCTTATTATAAAACTTATAATAATAACTAAAAGGGTCAAAATGTGTGAACTATTGCGTCGACCTGAGTGAACTACAGATTAGAAAAATACAGTAAGAAAAATTAGAAAACTTAAGGGAAGATTTATCATGCAGGACCACTTATTTCAAGAGATGGTTTTCCCAATATTACATTCAAAACCAACCTTATTCTGTAGTTTGCTTATCATTTGTAAAGTTTTCCTATACTTTTTTTATATTGAGTTTTACTCCTAAATTAGCCTCTGAGAGTCATATCAAGCTTAGACACTATGTCTAAAGCTTAATTACATAATTTTAAAGATAGAATCTACCAAGAAAGCAAATTCAGGAAACAATGTTCAGAGACAACATTACAACCGGGAGAAGACTTGAGAGGAAACAAATGCCAATAATAGACTAATTCAAATACCTCAGCACAAAATACAAAAGATGGAACTAAATCAGGCAAAACTGGAAGACAAAATCAGCAAGATAAAAATAATAAAAAAAAAAAATCTGCAAGGAAATATTATAACAGACCTGGAAATTCAAAATAGTTTAAGAAAGATAAATAACTATTTAATGAAGAAATATTTGAGAGCTCACAATTTCAATGCAGCAAAATGCTGAACTAGAAAAAGTTAGAGTCAAAGAACCGACCATGCTGGTAAAGAATGTACAAAACCCCCAAAAAGACAGAATTACAAATAACCACAGGTTGAATGAAACTGTTGACAAAGAGCATAATTTTTAGTTAATTTGAAAATAGAAAATGCATCAAAAACTTAAAAAGAATAAAGAACATCATTAAAAAAAAAAAAATTTCCTTTCAAAAAATTATGCATGAATATAATACTTGAAAAACCCATAGTATGCACAACATTTCATAAAACTAAGACTATGACTAAAGCTATTTAACCCCTTGAGGGTCTGAGCCATAGTTCTACGGCTTTAAAACCAGGGTCAGTGCCATGGTTTTACGCCATGAGCTCAGCTCACTCAGATAAGCTGTGAGTGGTAAATGTGGTATAAATGTTGGGGATAATATGACATGCCACAGGACCTTTCCCCAAGTTGTGCAATAGTGAATCAATATTTTATCTTTCATCGGCCTATCTTATCTCTGGATAGTAACCATGGCACACAAAAGGAATACAAGTGATGCTGAAAGTGCTGTAAGAGGCGACTAAAATGCGGGGAAGCAAGGTGCTAGTAATTCCTTCTCCTGTATAAATTATTGAATTAAAAAAGAATGTTTTTATTTTTAGGTCACCCTGCCTCGGTGGGATACGGCTGGTTTGTTGAAAAAAAAAATTAGATGAGGTTGAATATGATGCAAGTGTGATGAAAACGGCATAAGCCTTTGATCTCAATGAAGCATCAATTCGTATAATTAAAAAGAATGAGGCAAAGATAAGAAACTTGTGCGATGAGTAACCCAGATTGTGTCCTGAAAAAATGACACATAGGTCACAAGAGCTAAATAAGATGGACAAATTACTGAGTGATCAGATTAAACACAAAATAAGGAAAGATGTACCACTTAATTTCATCATAATAAAAAGCCTTAGTGTACTATAAAGCAGTGTATGATGAGAAAGGAAGAACCGAGCAAGAGTGCTTGTTTAGTACTGTTGGGTCCCCAAGTTAAAATTGTGCAATTGGCTGCATAATGGGAGGAAGTTATTTCTGAGGATGGATATGAGCCAAAGCAAAGGTTTAATGCTAATGAGACAAGTGTTTATTGAACAAAAATGCCATATATGGCATTTTTGTTCAATAAACACTTACATACAGCAAGCAAGAGAAAATATACTTGGATTCAAGGCAGCAAAGAATTGTTTCAACTTGTTTCTGTGCAGTAATACTACATCACGTGATTTTAATAATTAAGTGTTAAGTCCATACTTATTCCTCAAAGACTCCCAGTGCTTTAAAAGGTAAGGACAAAAGCACCTTGCATATTATTTGGAGGTCTAACCAATCAGTATGGATGACAGAAACCTCCTCATGCTTGATATTTACCGTACTCATTCTGAACTCTTGGAGGATCTGTATCTGATTATGAAAGTTATGTTTTTATCAGCAAATACAACATCTTTAATACAATTACTGGATTGCAGTTATTAGGACATTTAAGCACATAAACACAAGCAGATTGGTGCAGAAACTCATCACATAAATTGAAGCTAATTCAAGAGCTTGGAGTACCAGAATTCTGACATCAAAACTGTGGGGGATAAGATGCCAAAGTCAACTATAAATGCAGGCAGGGAAAAATTATAGCATAGTGTGGTGAATAATTTCACAAGTTTTCCTCTCAGTTGATTCAGGTTCAGGAAATTGTTCCACTGGCAAGATTGCCATGTGAGAGCTTTGAAGATATGTAGGCAAAAGAGGTGAATGAACTCTTAGATGATGATGATGAGGAAAAAAGAAGTCCAAAGGTAATGTTAGCAAAGCTTGTGTCCCAGGCCTTCTGGCCCATACTAGAAGAGAGTCACACAACAGGAGAGGATGAGGAAGAAAAACCTGCATATAAACAGTTGACAATATAACAGTTACATGAGTAGTTATGTGCTGTTGGTAAAATTGCAGACTTTTTCACTAAAGAGGATTTGGACACATCTAAAAGAAAGCACTTATCTGAAGCAAGGTCAGGGGCAGATGATGATGCCTTATTGCCAGCTGTGTATAGTACTTGAAGGTAAAATGGAATAAAGATGCATTACAGAATACCTGAGCACTCTAGTGCAACCAACACCTAATGACAACTCTGCATCGACATCAGTGCAAGAACCTCAGACATCTACTTCATCCTATGATCCACAACCACCCACCTTGGCCAAGTAAGGCCACACCCTCCCTCTCCATTTCTTTCAAGACTGGCATACACCAGCAACCAGAATTTAGGGTAAGAAAAAATTAATTAATGTAACCTTAATAGCTATAAGCAGAGAATTATGTTTGAAATATGAACACATCACTACATCCAAATACAATTACAGTATATTATTATTTTTTAAGAATTACAAGAGCTAAGTATAAATGTTTGGCATACTTGAGGTCCTAATAACATAATCCTATTTTTCCAATACGTTCTTCACTTAATTTTACAAATAGTTTTTATTTATACACCATTTTCAGGAAAATAATTACATGTACTGTGTTATATGAGTCAACCTTACAAAAACAGGAGTGAATTTGACCCAGGAAAAAAATTTAATCAGAATAATACTCTCTTTTACTCTCCTTATCTCATCACTACTAACTGTACATTATGAACCTGTGAGTATATAACATATATTCCTACTCCTCTTTCTTCTCTCCCTCGACGACTAGTCCCAACGTCATATTGGAGTAACTCCACTTGGTCTGGTTGAGCTCCCAGTGTTTTTAACTTGAAATAACTCTTAAATTAAAATTAAAAAAACACTCACAGGATTTTGTTCAATAAATGTTCTTTGAATTTCTGATGCCCAAATATGTTTTCCTTATACAAATAACCCACACGCAGAATGAAAATTATGACGACTCGGTCGAACTTCTGTCTTATAAAATGTCAATATAAACCAGTTAAGTGTGATGTTGTTAAAAAACCAAGTGGGCTGGGGTTGGGTGGTAACATATGAGCAAATTTATGCAGCATATAGTAGATTACTGGTAGAAATGGTGGCTGCCACATAAAAGTGAATAGTCATAAAACAAAAGAGCATGAGGCAATGAGAAACCTGTTTTAACAAACACAGAGATATAAAGATAAGTGAATATTTAATGTAAATAAAGTATATAGAATTTACCTGTCATTTTATATGGTTATAAGACAGAAAGAAAATAAAAGGAATCCTGTCAGAGTAAACAAACAACAAACAAACAAACAAATTTTATTTCATTGCAGATTACATGGGTATCGGAAGTTACAATGTAAATTGAGTGCAAGGAGAGCCACTGACATGCCATGGCATTAGGGGCAGCTTATTCTAGTCCTTAAAAACTATGTACTTAATATTAGAGAAATTTATTGAGTTTATTCTAGTTAAAAATTATTTTCAAAATTACAATATGATGAAATTTTACTGTTTAAATTATTATATAATGATATTAGATCTTAGATTGTTACAGGTGTTAAGATTCTTGAATGATAATATGGAATTGAGATTATCTTAAGGAAAATAACATTGAGCATTTTGACATTAACTTATAATATGAGTAGGGGTAACATAATAGTAACATATTATTAAAAATTGAGATTATCGTATAGGAAAGTAACAATGAGCATTTTTCAAAGTAGTTTATAGCATGATCATTTAGGTTTGGGTGAGTAGGTGGTTTTGAGTTGAGTCTTAAATTGATTTTCAGACAAGATTATCTTAATATTTACTGGTAATGAATTCCAGATTCTGGGGCCTTTATGTGCATAGAATTTTTACATAGGTTGATATGAACACGGGGTATATCAAAAGTGATCTGTGTCGTGTGTTGTGGTCATGGGTCCTATTAAAGTTGGTGAGGAGAGTTTTGAGCAGAGGGTTTATATTAGAGTGTAAAGTTTTATATGTAGTAGGCACAAGAGTAAGTATGAATGTTCTTTACGGTGAGTAGTTTGAGACTTTTGAATATTGGTGGAGTATGCTGTCTAGAGTGGAATTTGTTATCATTCTGACTGCGGCCTTTTGTTGTGTTATGAGTGGTCTAAGGTGATTTAACGTTGTTGATCCCCATGCACAGATTCCATAGGTGAGATACGGGTAGATAAGTGAATGATATAGTGCAAGGAGAGCTGATTGAGGTACATAATAGCGTATCTTTGATAATATGCCTACTGTCTTCGAGATTTTCTTGGAAATTTGTTGTATATGTGTTGGAATTTAAGGCTACTGTCAAGGTGGATTCCTAGGAATTTTCCCTCTGTGAGTCTTGTGATGGGTGTACCATTAAGTGTTATGTTAAGTGGAACATTTGTGACTTTGCTTCCAAACTGTATGAAGTAGGTCTTGTCAGTATTGAGAGTAAGCTTGTTAGTCATCATCCATGTTGATATTTTCTGTAATTGGCATTAACAGTGTTGGCCAGTATAACTGGATTTGGGTGAGAGAAGACATATGTTGTGTCATCTGCAAATAAAATGGGTTTGAGTAGTTGTGATGCATTCGGTAGGTCATTTATGTAAATGAGGAATAGGAGTGGCCCCAGGACACTTCCTTGAGGGACTCCGACTGTAATTGGTTGTGTGGAAGAGTTCGCTCCATTTGTGTACACGTATTGGCTTCTGTTGGTGAGGTATGATTTTAGGTAGTTGAGTGGGTGCCCCTTATACCATAGTGTGCTAATTTTGTGAGCAGTAAATCATGGTCGACTGTATCAAAAGCTTTGCGGAGATCAATGAAGATTCCCAGTGGGACTTCTTTTTCTCAAGTGCTGTATATATTAACTCCAACATGTGCGTAATAGCATCGTTTGTGCTCTTGTTTGTCCTGAATCCAAATTGACAGGGGTTGAGTACATTGTGTGAGACGAGGTAGGAATAGATTTGTCTATGAATTAATTTTTCGAAGATTTTAGAAAGCAATGGTAAATTAGAAATTGGTCTATAATTATTCAGGTCTGTTTGATCACCTCCTTTGTGGATCGGGGTGACCCTAGCTATTTTGAGAATTGATGGAAAGGTAGAGGCTTCAATGGATTTATTGAATAGTGTTGCTATGATTGGTGACAGTACCTGTGAAGCTTTTTGTACATAAAAGTTGGTAGGCTGTTTATGTCTCCTGCCTTGTTCTTAAGGGTGTTGATTATGAGCGAGACTTCAATTGGGTTGGTAGGAGCTAGAATAGCGATTAGGGTAGGTGTTTGTGAGGTAGTCTGTTGGACGGGTGTTTGAGCTTGGGATTTTACTCGCTAGATTCTTTCCTATGGTGGAGAAGAAAACATTAAGTCTGTTTGCTGTCTCAGTAGGTGAGAGTAGGGGTTCATCTGCTCTTGATAATTTGATGGTGTTGTTTTTCGCTATCTTATTATTTCCTAGAATTGCAGATAGGGTCTTCCAGGTCTTTTTCATATCACCTTTTATGTTCTGGAGTCTGTTCTCATAATACAATTTTTTTGATCTCCTTATCAGGCTGGTAAGGGTTGATGAGTAGCGTTTGGATTGTTCTCTGGTTATTAGACCCCTTCTGTATTGTTTTTCATATTGGTGCCTTTTGTTAATGGATTTAAGGATGCTGGGTGTTAGCCAGGGATTGTTAAGTCTCTTAGCTGTGATCTGTTTAGTTTTTTTAGGGCAATGTTTGTTATAGAGGTGGTGGGTTTTGTTAAGGAAATTCTTGATGCATTCATTAGTATCTGTATATGTTTCTAACTCATTATGCCAGTCACTGTCTCTTTCTCCTGACTGTCAACTATCTTGTGATCCAAGAATCCACCTGATGCCTGTGAGGCAATAGATCATAAGCCTTCTGACTCACCAGGAAAATATAATCTGTCCTTCTTACCTTATCTGTTGTATTTTCATCATCATGTCATAAAACTTAAATTAATGAGATACAATTTCACTCTGAATGTATATTGTTGATGTGTAGTGAATCTTGTCTTTTCCAGGTAGTCAGTCAACCTTTATTTTTATTCTCTGCATCACCTATATTAATATTACATTTATAGCTGTCCAGCTTTTTTTTTCAGTCTCATTTATCTAAAAAGTTGGTCTTGTATATCTTCCTTAATGGCTTTCTCAGCACTTCTCCTCCCTCCATTTGTATATGTTGTTAGATATTCTCTCTGTATTGTTTTTCTTATATAAAGTTCTTTCATGTGTACCAGTACCTTACTATATGCTCTATTATTTCTTGTGGTGGAGCTTCCTCTTTCTCGTATTTATAAATGATTTGTAATAAGATGAATGAATCGCGTTAAATATACTAATTTATTATGTAGCATTGTGTAGGGCGGCTTGGGGAATAAGATAATGAAAAGTTAAAATTAAATGAAATCTTGCCAGTCTAACACATGTCTATATATTTTTTACCAGTCTGCTCTTGCTGCCCCAGTAATTATTCATAAATACTCTTGTATACACATAGTGGGGTGCGAAATAGCATTCTAAATTTCTTTCGGTTATTTTACCAGATATGATGTAGGGAGTAATGACAGTAGTTTGTAGGACTACATATTGGTAGATAAAAGACTGTTGGGTAGACTTCAAGATTTTTTTTTTTTCAACATGCTCTCTGCCAATCCCTACGTACCTTCCCCTCTTTCATACATTTTTTTTTTTTTAACAAGTCGGCCGTCGCCCACCAAGGCAGGATGACCCAAAAAAAAAAGAAAATCCCAAAAAAGAAAATACTTTCATCATCATTCAACACTTTCACCACACTCATACATAATCACTGTCTTTGCAGAGGCGCTCAGATACGACAGCTGAGAATAGTCCCTCCCAGCTGTCACTATCCCAGACCCCTCCTTTAAAGTGCAGGCATTGTACTTCCCATTTCCAGGACTCAAGTCCAACTAAATCAATTAACTGGTTTCCCTCAATACCTTAACAAAACGTTACCCTGCTCACACTCCAACAGCTCGTCAGGTCCCAAAAACCATTCTTCTCCATTCACTCCTATCTAACACGCTCACACATGCTTGCTGGAAGTCCAAGCCCCTCGCCCACAAAACCTCCTTTACCCCCTCCAACCTTTTCTAGGACTACCCCTACCCCACCTTCCTTCCCCTACAGATTTATACGCTATCCAAGTCATTTTACTTTGATCCATTCTCTCTAAATGACCAAACCACCTCAACAACCCCTCTTCAGCCCTCTGACAAATACTTTTAGTAACTCCACACCTTCTCCTAATTTCCACATTCCGAATTTTCTGCATAATATTTACACCACATATTGCCCTTAGACAGGACATCTCCACTGCCTCCAGCCTCCTCCTCACTGCAGCATTTGCAACCCATGCTTCACACCCATATAAGAGTGTTAGTACCACTATACTTTCGTACATTCCCTTCTTTGCCTCCATGGATAACGTTTTTTGTCTCCACAGATACCTCAACGCACCACTCACCTTTTTTCCTTCATCAATTCAATGGTTAACCTCATCCTTCATAAACCCATCCACTGACACGTCAACTCCCAAATATCTGAAAACATTTACTTCTTCCATAATCCCTCTCTCCAATGTGATATCCAATTTTTCTTTATTTAAATCATTTGATACCCTCATCACCTTACTCTTATCTATGTTCACTTTTAACTTTCTACCTTTACACACTCTCCCAAACTCGTCCACTAACCTTTGCAACTTTTCTTTAGAATCTCCCATAAGCACAGTATCATCAGCAAAAAGTAACTGTGTCAACTCCCATTTTGCATTTAATTCTCCATAATTTAATCCCACCCCTCTCCCCAACACCCTAGCATTTACTTCTTTTACAACCCCATCT
Source organism: Cherax destructor (assembly GCA_009830355.1). Taxonomy (NCBI): domain Eukaryota; kingdom Metazoa; phylum Arthropoda; class Malacostraca; order Decapoda; family Parastacidae; genus Cherax; species Cherax destructor. Next base: position 63,081 of record WNWK01003672.1, read on the forward strand.
ATAAATATATTAAACAACCATGGTGACATTACACATCCCTGTCTAAGACCTACTTTTACCGGGAAGTAATCTCCCTCTCTCCTACACACCCTAACCTGAGCCTCACTATCCTCATAAAAACTCTTTACAGCATTCAGTAACTTACTACCTATTCCATACACTTCCAACATTTGCCACATTGCTCCCCTATCCACTCTATCATATGCCTTTTCTAAATCCATAAATGCAATGAAAACTTCTCTACCTTTATCTAAATACTGTTCACATATATGCTTCACTGTAAACACTTGATCTACACATCCCCTACCCACTCTAAAGCCTCCTTGCTCATCTGCAATCCTACTTTATGTCTTACCTCTAATTCTTTCAATAATAACCCTGCCACACACTTTACCTGGTATACTCAGTAAACTTCTTCTTCTTTCTTTCAACACGTCGGCCATTTCCCACCGAGGCAGGGTGGCCCAAAAGGAAAAACGAAAGTTTCTCCTTTTACATTTAGTAATATATACAGGAGAAGGGGTTACTAGCCCCTTGCTCCCGGCATTTTAGTCGCCTCTTACGACACGCATGGATTACGGAGGAAGAATTCTATTCCACTTCCCCATGGAGAACTCAGTAAACTTCTTCCCCTATAATTCTTACACTTTCTTTTATCCCCCTTCCCTTTATATAAAGGAACTATACATGCTCTCTGCCAATCCCTAGGTACCTTCCCCTCTTTCATACATTTATTAAACAAAAATACCAACCAATCCAGCACTATATTCCCCTGCTTTTAACATTTCTGTCATGATCCCGTCAGTTCCAGCTGCTTTACCCCCTTTCATTCTACGTAATGCCTCACTCACCTCCCCCACACTCACATCCTGTTCTTCTTCACTCCTAAACGATGTTGTACCTCCCTGGCCAGTACATGAAATTATCGCCTCCCTTTTTTCATCGACATTTAAAAGTTCCTCAAAATATTCCCGCCATCTACCCAATACCTCCAGCTCCCCATCTATTAACTCCCCTACTCTATTTTTAACTGACAAATCCATTCGTTCCCTAGGCTTTCTTACCTTGTTTATCTCACTCCAAAATTTTTTCTTGTTTTCAGCAAAATTTCTTGACAGAGCCTCTCCCATTCTTTCATCTGCTCTTCTTTTGCACTCTCTTCACCTTTCTTTTACTCTCCATATACTCTGCTTTTCTATTAACACTTCTGTTTTGTAAAAACCTCTCATAAGCTACCTTTTTCTCTTTTATCACACCCTTTACTTCTTCATTCCTCCACTCACTCCTCTTTCCTCCTGCACCCACCCTCCTATAGCCACAAACTTCTTCCCCACATTCTAATACTGCATTTTTAAAACTATTCCAACTCTTCAACCCCCCCTCCCCCAGTACTCATACTTGCACTAACCCACCTTTCTGCCAATAGTTGCTTATATCTCACCCTAACTTCCTCCTCCCTTAGTTTATACACTTTTACCTCTCTCTTACTTGCTGTTGCCATTTTCTTTTTTGTCCCATCTACGTTTTACTCTAACTGTAGCTACAACTAAATAATGATCCAATATATCCATTGCCCCTCTATAAACATGTACATCCTGAAACCTACCCATCAACGTTTTATCCACCAATACATAATCTAACTAACTACTTTCATTACATGCTATATCATACCTTGTATATTTATTTATCCTCTTTTTCATAAAATATGTATTACTTATTACCAAACCTCTTTCTACACATAGCTCAATTAATGGTTCCCCATTTACATTTACCCCTGGCATCCCAAATTTACCTACTACTTCCTCCACAACATTTTTACCCATTTTAGCAGTAAGATCTCCAACCACAATTACTCTCTCACTTGGTTCAAAACTCCCCACACACTCACTCAACATTTCCCAAAATCTCTCTCCTCTACTCTTCTCTCTTCCCCAGGTGCATAAACACTTTATAGAGGGGCCACAGATATATCAGATCACTTTTTATATCAATAAGAGTAAAAGGTAGATGGATACCCACTTTATAGAGGGGCCACAGATATATCAGATCACTTTTTATATCGATAAGAGTAAAAGGTAGATGGATACAAGGAAAATGGAAGCAGCAAGTAAGAAAGAGGTGAAGATTAATAAACTAAAGGATGAGGCAGTTAGGGTAAGATATAAACAACTATTGAAGGATAGATGGGCTAGTGAGAGTATGGGCAGTGTGGTTGAAGATGTATGGGGTAGGTTTAAGAATGTAGTGTTAGTGTTCAACAGAAGTTTGTGGTTACAGGAAAGTGGGTGCTGGAGGGAAGACCGATTGGTGGAATGATGATAAAGAGAGAGTAGTAAGAGAGAAAAAGTTAGCATATGAGAGGATTTTACAAAGTAGAAGTGATGCAAGGAGGGAGGAGTATACTATGGAGAGAAAAAGAAAGGTTAAGAGAGTGGTGAAGAAATTTAAAAAGAGAGCAAATGAGAGAGTTGGTGAGATGTTATCAACAAATTTTGTTGAAAATAAGAAAAAGTTTTGGAGTGAGATTAATAAGTTGTGGAAGCCAAGGGAACGAATGGATTTGATAGTTGAAAATAGGAGAGGAAAGTTATTAAAGATGGAGGGAATACAGTGGACCCCGAGTAACGAGCACCCCGGAAATCGTACAATTATGTAAGTATAATATTTTAAGTGCTTTTGTAAGTGTATTTTTGGGGGTCTGAAATGGACTAACCTACTTGACATTATTTCGTAAGGGAGTAAATTCGTTCGGTAATGGCACTTGAGCAGGCTTCTGGAATGAATTTTGCTCGTTACTCGGGGGTCCACTGTATTATGAGGAATTGTTGAATGTTGATGAAGATAGTAAAGATGTGATTTCGTGTATAGGGCAAGGAGGAATAACATCTTGTAGGAGTGAAGGAGAGCCAGTTGTGAGTGGGGGGAAGTTTGTGAGGCAGTGGGTAGAATGAAAGGGGGTAGTGCAGCTGGGATTGATGGGATAAAAATAGAAATGTTAAAAGCAGGTGGGGATATAGTTTTGGAGTGGTTGCTTTTATTTAATAAATGTATGGATTATAGATTTTAGCCGGACTTGAGTCCTGGAAATGGGAAGTACAATGCCTGCACTTTAAAGGAGGGGTCTGGGATATTGACAGTGTGGAGGGACTTCTGAACTGTCATATCTGAGCACCTCTGCAAAGACAGTGATTATGTATGAGTGAGGTGAAAGTGTTGAATGATGATGAAAGTATTTTGTTTTTGGGGATTTTCTTTCTTTTTGGGTCACCCTGCTTCGGGGGGAGTCGGCCGACTTGTTGAAAAAAAAAAAAGTATGGAAGAAGGTAAGGTGCCTAGGGATTGGCAGAGAGCATGCGTAGTTCCTCTGTATAAAGGCAAAGGGAACAAAAAAGAGTACAAAAATTATAGGGAAATAAGTCTGTTGAATATACAGTGGACCCTCGGTTAACGAATACCCCGGAAATCGTACAATTATGTAAGTATAATATTGTAAGTGCATGTGGAAGTGTATTTTTGGGGGTCTGAGATAGACTAACCTACGTGACATTATTTCTTAAGGAAGTAAATTCGTTCGGTAATGGCGCTTGAGCAGGCTTCTGGGATGAAGTTTTTTCGTTAACCGAGGGTCCACTGTACCTGGTAAAGTGATAGTTATTATTGAAAGAATTAAGAGTAAGACGGAGAGTAGGAGAGCAGATGAACAAGGAGGCTTTAGGAAGGGTAGGGAGTGTGTAGACGAAGTGTTTACAGTGAAACATAGGTGAACAGTATTTAGATAACATAAAGATGTTTTTGTGGCATTTATGGATTTGGAAAAGGCATATGACAGGGTGGATAGGGGGGCAATGTGGCAGATGTTGCAAATGTATGGAACAGGAGGTAGGTTATTGAAAGCAGTGAAGAGTCTTTACGAGGATAGTGAGGATCAGGTTGGAGTATGTGGGAGAGAGGGAGATTATTTCCCAGTAAAAGTAGGCCTTAGACAATGATGTGTGATGTCACCATGGTTGTTCAATATATTTATATATGGGGTTGTAAGAGAAGTGAATGCTCAGGTGTTGGCAAGAGGTGTGGGGTTAAAAGATAAAGAATCTAAGACAAAGTGGGAGTTGTCACAGTTGCTCTTTGCTGATGACTCTGTGCTTTTGGGGGATTCTGAAGAGAAGTTGCAGAGGTTGGTGGATGAGTTTGGTAGGGTATGTAAAAGAAGAAAATTAAAAGTGAATATAGGAAAGAGTAAGGTGATGAGGAGAACAAAAAAATTAGGTAACAAAAATTGGGTATTAGATTGGAGGGAGAGAGTATGGAGGAGGTGAATGTATTCAGATACTATTTAGGAGTGGACATGTCAGCAGATGGGTCTATGAAAGATGAGATGAATCATAGAATTGACGAGGGAAAAAAGGTGAGTTGTGCACTGAGGAGTCTGTGGAGACAAGGAACTTTGTCCATGGAAGCAAAGAGGCTGTGAAGCATGGGTGGTGAATGTTGCAACAAGGAGAAGGCTGGAGGCAGTGGAGATGTCGTATCTGAGGGCAATGTGTGGTATGAATATAATGCAGAGAATTCATAGTTTGGAAATTTGGAAGAGGTGTGGGATTACCAAAACTATTATCCAGAGGGCTGAGGAGGGATTGTCGAGGTGGATTGGACATGTAGAGAGGATGGAATGAAATAGAATGACTTTGAGAGCATATCAATCTTTAGGGGGGGAAAGCAGGGTAGGGGTCAGCCTGGGAAAGGTTAGAGGGAGGGGGTAAAGGAGGTTTGGTGTGTGAGGTGCTTCGACTTCCAGCAAGCATGCATGAGTGTGTTAAAATAGGAATGAATGGATACAAATGGCTTTTAGGAGTTGACGTTCTGTTGGGGTGTGAGCAAGGTAACATTTATGAAGGGATTCAGGGAAACTGGCAGGCCGGACTTGAGTCCTAGAGATGACTCACAGTGGGCAAAATTGCTGATGCATATATTACACTCAGACCGCTAACTTTGCACTTGTGTAGTTCCATAAGTTTTCCATCAAATTTCGTACTTTTGCTCCTCTACCATTTCAGAAGAAATAATTTTTTGAAAATGTGGACACGGAGAGGAATATTAATTTTGTGGGTGTGGACAGTGAAAGGGTTAAAACTAGACCCTTACTCTTTAATCATTATTGTGGAATGATTACAGTGGACCCCCGGTGTTCGTCCTGCTCAAAACAGGCCCTTTTATGTAAGTTTATTTTTTTAAATGCTTTTATAAGTGTAGTTTTGGGGGTCTAAAAGGACTAGTCTATGTTACATTATTTCTTAAGGGAATAAATTCGGTTGGTAATGGCACTTGAACAGCATTCTGTTACGAAAAATGGACGAACACCGGGGGTCCACTGTACTTATTTAGCTTCAATTGTGATTTGTTTGTTAAGCCCTATTTAAATTTAATATATTTTTCAGATTGGTTGAAGAGGATATAGAAGTAGAAGTTGATGTTGAGGGCTCTGGTCGTGTGGTAGCCATTGAACGTGATGAGGAGGTTGTCTTGACATGGAATAATGGCCAGGTAAAATTCTAAATTGTATGATAAAATAATGACTTTGTTCTTACATACAGTAAGGCCTCGCTTTATGGTGTTCCGCTAATATGGACATTTAAAATTATGACCTAGACATTTAAAATTATGACCTAAACTTGCTATAAGGCTTCCCCCAACCTGACTCTGATACTGTCACTGCACACCACCCGGTTTGTTTACAGTTTCCATGAGCTCAGCGTCTCTCCATTATGTCTGGAAACTTTCCAAAATTTCAAGTGTTTTAAAGTTATTGCACATTTTATATATTTTTTTTAACACATCGGCCATTTCCTACTAAAGCAGGGTGACCCAAAAAGAAAGAAAAACCCAAAAAGAAAGCAAAAGCTTTCGTCATCATTAAACACTTTCACCATCACTCATACATGTACACACTCAAATATGTACTCTGATAATTATACTCTGATAAATACACTTACACACTGTGTAGGTACACATTAAAATCACTGAAAGTCTCTTTACTCTTGAAGATGCCATAATAATAATAATCTCTGGGGCGCATTAAATATCATATATTACGTTAATATAGAAATTTCCATTAATCCATCTATGATAGTTTTTCAAAATTATATAAGAAATATGCTACATAACGTATAAACATGATACATACACCCAGAGTAGAATAAATTTGACAAATATGAGATGTGTTAGCCACATCGGCTAAAATTACGTTTTCTCTAGTCCACACCACCACCACCATCAGTCATAGGTATGGAATGCTTTAAATGTCATATATTACGTTATTATAGACATTTTCATTAATGCCTTTCATATGCACTGACGTGAAGGCAACTTGTACACAATGTAAATGATTGTATTGTTGGGTGAATGCTTCATCAACTCATCCAAATGTACTTGTATGAACGAAAACTGAACAGGTATTAATACGTGTCAGAAAAGTGACTCCCCTTATGGCTTAGTCTTGTTTACATTCAATGCGTCTTATATTTTGTGAAGGTATGGTGTGGGAGCTACCTCACCTGACTTTTTTTTTATGCATTTTATCACTCAGGGGTGCTTTAAATGATGTAAATTTTGTGTGGGTGGAGTGGCTAGGTGGGCCACTCCACCCACACGCAGTAAATACTACTCGCCTCTCACCCTACATACGACTACAAATATTTTAAGGTAAGAAATGAGTGTACTGTACAGTGGTCCCTCAGTTTTCGTGCATTTCCAAACTCGAACATTTATGTAAGTGTATTTTCGTAAGTGCTGTTGCAAGTGTATTTTTGGGGTCTGAAATAGACTAACCTACTTGACATTATTTCTTAAGGAAGTAAATTCGTTCGGTAATGGCACTTGAGCAGTATTCTGGAACGAATTTTTGGCGAAAACCGAGGGACCACTGTATATGTATTTTATTGCTCTGGGCATTTTTAAATGACATATTGTGTGTAGGTGGGGTGACTAGGTGGGCCACCCCACCCACACACAATAAATACTACTCACCTCTCACCCTACATTGACTACAAATATTTTAAGGTAAGTAAAAGTAGGTCTTAGACAGTGATGTGTAATGTCACCATGGTTGTTTAATATATTTATAGATGGGGTTGTAAAAGAAGTAAATGCTAGGGTGTTGGGGAGAAGGTTGGGATTAAATTATGGGGAATCAAATACAAAATGGGAGTTGATACAGTTACTTTTTGCTCATGATACTGTGCTTATGAAATATTCTAAAGAAAAGTTGCAAAGGTTAGTGGACGAGTTTGGGAGGGTATGTAAAGGTAGAAAGTCGAAAGTGAACATAGATAAGAGTAAAGTGATGAGGGTATCAAACGATTTAGATAAAGAAAAAATGGATATCATTGGAGAGAGGGAGTATGGAAGAAGTGAATGTTTTCAGATATTTGGGAGTTGACTTGTCAGCGGATGGGTTTTTGAAGGATGAGGTTAACCACAGAATTGATGAAGGAAAAAAGGTGAGTGGTGCATTGAGGTATCTGTGGAGACAAAAAACATTATCCATGGAGGCAAAGAAGGGAATGTACGAAAGTATAGTGTTACCAACACTTATATGGGTGTGAAGCATGGGTTGCAAATGCTGCAGCGAGGAGGCGGCTGGAGACAGTGGAGATGTCCTATCTAAGCGCAATGTGTGGTGTAAATATTATGCAGAGAATTCAGAGTATTGAAATTAGGAGGAGGTGTGGAGTTACTAAAAGTATTAGTCAGAGGGCTGAAGAGGGGTTGTTGAGGTGGTTTGGTCATTTAGAGAGAATGGAACAAAGTAGAATGACTTGAAGAGCGTATAAATCTGTAGGGGAAGGAAGGTGGGGTAGGGGTCGTCCTCGTAAATGTTTTAGGGAGGGGGTAAAGGAGGTTTTGTGGGCGAGGGGCTTGGACTTCCAGCAAGCGTTTGTGAGCGAGTTAGAAGTGAATGGAGACGAATGGTTTTTAGGACCTGACGAGCTGTTGGGGTGTGAGCGGGGTAATATTTTGTGAAGGTATTTAGGAAAGCAGTTAGCCGGACTTGAGTTCTGGAAATGGGAAGTACAATGCCTGCTTTTTAAGGGAGGGGTTTGGGATATTGGCAGTTTGGAGGGACTTCTAAGCTGTCATATCTGAGCGCCTCTGCAAAGACGGTGATTATGTATGAGTGAGGTGAAAGTGTTGAATGATGATGAAAGTATTTTCTTTTTGGGGATTTTCTTTTTGGGTCACCTTGCCTCGGTGGGAGACATCCGACGTGTTGAAAAAAAAAAGTAATGAGTGCACTGTATATGCATTTCATTGCTCTTGGGCGCCTTAAATTACGTATATTGTATGTGGGTGGGGTGGCTAGGTGGGCGACCCCACCCACACAATAAATACTACTCACCTCTTACCCTACATTAAAACTACAAATATTTTAAGGTAAGTAATGAGTGTACTGTAAAGAGTTTTTATGAGCATAGTGAGGCTCAGGTTAGGGTGTGTAGGAGAGAGGGAGACTACTTCCCGGTAAAAGTAGGTCTTAGACAGGGATGTGTGATGTCACCATGGTTGTTTAATATATTTATAGATGGGGTTGTAAAAGAAGTAAATGCTAGGGTGTTGGGGAGAGGGGTGGGATTAAATTTTGGAGAATTAAATGCAAAATGGGAGTTGACACAGTTACTTTTTGCTGATGATACTGTGCTTATGGGAGATTCTAAAGAAAAGTTGCAAAGGTTAGTGGACGAGTTTGGGAGAGTGTGTAAAGGTAGAAAGTTGAAAGTGAACATAGATAAGAGTAAGGTGATGAGGGTATCAAACGATTTAAATAAAGAAAAATTGGATATCACATTGGAGAGAGGGATTATGGAAGAAGTAAATGTTTTCAGATATTTGGGAGTTGATGTGTCAGCGGATGGATTTATGAAGGATGAGGTTAACCATAGAATTGATGAAGGAAAAAGGTGAGTGGTGCATTGAGGTATCTGTGGAGACAAAAACGTTATCCATGGAGGCAAAGAAGGGAATGTACGAAAGTATAGTGGTACCAACACTCTTATATGGGTGTGAAGCATGGGTTGCAAATGCTGCAGCGAGGAGGAGGCTGGAGGCAGTGGAGATGTCCTGTCTAAGGGCAATGTGTGGTGTAAATATTATGCAGAAAATTCGGAATGTGGAAATTAGGAGAAGGTGTGGAGTTACTAAAAGTATTTGTCAGAGGGCTGAAGAGGGTTGTTGAGGTGGTTTGGTCATTTAGAGAGAATGGATCAAAGTAGAATGACTTGGAGAGCGTATAAATCTGTGGGGGAAGGAAGGCGGGGTAGGGGTCGTCCTAGAAAAGGTTGGAGGGAAGGGGTAAAGGAGGTTTTGTGGGCGAGGGCTTGGACTTCCAGCAAGCATGTGTGAGCGTGTTAGATAGGAGTGAATGGAGACGAATGGTTTTTGGGACATGACGATCTGTTGGAGTGTGAGCAGGGTAACATTGTGTGAAGGGATTCAGGAAACCAGTTAATTGATTTAGTTGGACTTGAGTCCTGAAATGGAAGTACAATGCCTGCACTTTAAAGGAGGGTCTGAGATAGTGACAGCTGGGAGGGACTTTTCTCAGCTGTCGTATCTGAGCTCCTCTGCAAAGACAGTGATTATGTATGAGTGTGGTGAAAGTGTTGAATGATGATGAAAGTTTTTTCTTTTTGGGGATTTTCTTTCTTTTTGGGTCACCCTGCCTCGGTGGGAGACGGCCAACTTGTTGAAAAAAAAAAAAAAAAAAAAAAAATGAGTGTACTGTGTGTGTATTTTATTTTTATTGTTTTTAATGCCTAGTTCTACTATTAACTTATTATATGTTAGTGTAAACTTATCTGGCATTTATATGCATTTATTAGTGGAAAAAATGGCGATGTCCGCTCTCTGGCGGTAGCCTGAAACAACCTGCCGTATAAGTGCGGCCCTACTGTATATTGCCTAGCTATATATTTATGGTTGTTTTAGTATTCCTAATTACAGTTAAAATATTAATAAATATAACCAATGGTGTATTCAGAGTTAGGGGCCCCAGGAAAAGCAACTTGTCAATAAAACTTTATTTTTAAATTATTTATTGATGTTATTATATAATGCATCAGACAGTTTTGCATTGGTTTTCCCTAAAGATGATACCAAATTATTTGGTTTGTTGAAAAAAAAAAATTTAGGAGCCAGGGACTAGTAACCCATTCTCCAGTATAAATTACTAACTTTAAAAAGAAAAACTTTACTTTTCTTTTGGGTCACCCTGCCTCGGTGGGATACGACCAATTGGTTGAAAAAAAAAATTGTAATTTTTAGGAGCAAGGGGCTAGTAATCCCTTCGGTTTAAGTTACTAAATTAAATAAGAAAGACCTTGGTTTTTCTTTTAAGGTCACCCTGCCTCGGTGGGATACTGCCGATTCGAAGAAAATTTTTTTAATTTTTGGCTATTTTGATACTTAATATCAATGGATTTGTTCCCAAAACAATGAAGAAAAAATACATTTGAAAATTCCACTTAAGAAACTAAAATAATTAGTCTGCATTTCTTGATCACAGAGTCACTTATATGTTCAGAACTACTAAATGCCTCAAATGATGTAGTTGAAGTATTAGCAATAAAGGTCGAGAATCAAAACCTGGTCATCGTGGTTGTCTACAAGCCTCCGGATGCAACGTCCCAACAATTCCAGGAACAGCTTCTGAAAATTGACCACTGTCTGGAAAATCTTCCAGCTCCTGCCCCCAACATCTTGCTACTGGGGGATTTCAACCTCAGGCACCTAAAATGGAGGAACATTGCAAACAATGTGGTAGCAGAGATAACACCAGGAGGCAGCTCAGATGAAAATTCACACATGCATGAACTTTTAAATCTCTGCACCAAGTTCACCTTAAACCAGCAAATAGTAGAACCCACAAGATTAGAGAATACGCTGGACCTCATCTTCACCAACAATGATGATCTGATACGAAATGTCATCATATCAAAAACAATATACTCAGATCACAACATAATAGAGGTCCAGACATGCATGCGGGGAGCTCCAGATCAACAAAATGTGATCAGCCGCGAGGGAGCTTTCTCCAAATTCAACTTCAATAACAAAAACATAAGGTGGGACCAAGTAAACCAAGTCCTAAATGATAAAAACTGGGAAGATTGCCTAAGCATCACGGATCCCAACCTATGTCTAGAACAAATTAACTCTGTGGTACTTGAGGTTTGCTCAAGGCAAATTCCCTTAAGGAAAAGGAGGAGAAGATGCAAACTAGAAAGAGAGAGGCACTCCCTATACAGGCGAAGGCAAAGAATAACGGAGCGGCTACAGGAGGCCAATATCTCTGAAATACGTAGGGAGACACTAGTCAGAGAAATAGCAAACATCGAATTAAAACTAAAGGAATCTTACAGGAATCAAGAGACATGGGAAGAACTAAAAGCCATAAATGAAATTGAAAGAAACCCTAAGTATTTCTTTTCCTATGCAAAATCAAAGTCGAGAACAATAACCAGTATTGGGCCCCTACTTAAACGGGATGGGTCCTACACAGATGACAGCAAGGAAATGAGTGAGTTACTTAAGTCCCAGTATGACTCAGTTTTTAGCAAGCCACTAACCAGACTGAAAATCGAAAACCTAAATGAATTTTTTATGAGAGTTCCACAGAACTTGACAGACGCATGCCTTTCTGACATGACCACGACGCCAAATGACTTCGAAAAGGCAATAAATGACATGCCCATGCACTCCGCTCCAGGCCCAGACTCATGGAACTCCGTGTTCATCAAGAACTGCAAGAAGCCCCTATCACATGCTTTTAACATCCTATGGAGAGGGAGCATGGACACTGGGATCGTCCCGCAGCTACTAAAAACAACAGACATAGCCCCGCTCCACAAAGGGGGCAGTAAAGCAATAGCAAAGAACTACAGACCAATTGCGCTAACGTCCCATATCATAAAAATCTTTGAAAGGGTTCTAAGAAGCAAGATTGCCACCCATCTTGATACCCATCAATTACACAACCCAGGACAGCATGGGTTTAGAGCAGGCCGCTCCTGTCTGTCCCAACTACTGGACCACTACGACAAGGTCCTGGATGCTCTAGAAGATAAACAGAATGCAGATGTTATATACACAGATTTTGAAAAAGCCTTTGACAAGTGTGACCATGGTGTAATAGCACACAAAATGCGGGATAAAGGAATAACAGGAAAAGTTGGTAGATGGATCTATAATTTCCTAACATGTAGAACACAAAGAGTAGTAGTCAACAGAGTAAAGTCTGAGGCAGCTACTGTGAAAAGCTCTGTTCCACAAGGCACAGTACTTGCTCCCATCCTATTCCTCATCCTCATATCAGACATTGACAGGGATATAAGCCACAGTGCTGTGTCTTCCTTTGCAGATGACACCCGAATCTGTATGACAGTGTCCACCGTTGAAGACACTGCAAGACTCCAAGCAGACATAAACCAAATTTTTAAATGGGCTGCAGAAAACAATATAGAGCGAAAAACTAATGTCAAAGACCTGGGAGTGATCATGTCAGAGGATCTCACCTTCAAGGACCATAACAAAGTAGCAATTGCATCTGCTCGAAAAATGACAGGGTGGATAATGAGAACCTTCAAAACCAGGGATGCCAAGCCCATGTTGACACTTTACAGATCGCTTGTTCTATCTAGGCTGAAATATTGCTGCACACTAACTGCACCTTTCAAGGCGGGTGAAATTGCTGACCTTGAAAATGTGCAGAGAACCTTCACCGCACGCATAAGTGCGATAAACCACCTCAACTACTGGGAACGCTTGAAGTTCCTAAACCTGTACTCTCTAGAACGCAGGCGGGAGAGATACATTATTATATACACATGGAAAATTCTCTAGGGCTTAGTACCAAACTTGCACACAAAAATCACTCCGTACGAAAGCAAAAGACTCGGCAGGCGATGTAACATCCCCCCAATGAAGAGCAGGGGTGCCACTAGCACGTTGAGGGACAACACAATAAGTGTCAGGGGCCCAAGATTGTTCAACTGCCTCCCAGCATACATCAGGGGGATTACCAACAAACCCCTGGCTGTCTTCAAGCAGGCACTGGACAGGCACCTAAAGTCGGTACCTGACCAGCCAGGCTGTGGTTCGTACGTTGGACTGCGTGCGGCCAGCAGTAACAGTCTGGTTGATCAGGCTCTGGTCCAACAGGAGGCCTGGTCACAGACCGGGCCGTGGGGGCGTTGACCCCTGGAATTCTCTCCAGGTAGACTCCAGGTAGATGCCTTTGCTTTAAATAAATATGATCATTCCACATATGCATAAAAACATTAAATAAATTAATGCATTTGGTAACAAAATATTTGGGAGTGGTTGGGAATTTAAAAACTTCAGCAAATATGGAATACATTTTTTTATTTAATCTGTAGAGTATCACATAGATATAAATAAAATGAACGTACACATTTCTTAAACATACTACAGAAAAAATAGAATCAGATTTTCAGCTGAAAAATTAATGTATTTTTGCTACATTTTTTGGTTGAACTGTGCCAAACTAATAATAATGATCCTACTACACAAGCACAATCAGAATATATGCAAGTAATGAATGCATTTAACCCTTTCAATGTCGAGACCCCTGCTCACAAACTTGTTATCAGTGTCGAAGAATTTAAAAAAAATTATTTTTTCATATGAAATGATAGGGAATCTTTTCCCAATGGTAATGACGCCAAAAGTAGGAAATTTGATGGAAAACTTATGGAATTACACTCTCGCGAAGTTAGTGGTCTCGGCGATATTTACGCATCAGTGATTTTGCCCAATTTGAGCCCTATTTTCGGCCAATTCCATGATTCCGGTTGACCAAACTCTTAGCTATTTTGCTAGAACTTCTTTTGTTCTATCTATTGAGTACAAGAAACCCAACTACCCAATAAAGTAATCAAAAATTTGTAATTTGGCCAATTTCATACATAATTCAGTTAAGGCCAATTTAAAAATAGGGTCCAGAATTAGCAATGCAAACATTCCTAGCACTAAAATAACATTTTCTCTGTTCATTAGCAACGTCTCCAGGCCCCTCTTATATTACGCTTGTTTTTCATTTTGAATTTTTATTCACACAAAAAATAGAAGATTTACGGTTATGCAGACTACTGCATTATTGTAAAAATGGTATAAATAATATCAGCACATTTGTGAAAGCATATTAGACCCACCAGTTGACGTACTATATTGGACACGTGACTTGATTTGTTTACTCTTGAACATCGGCAAAAATTGAACATTTCCGCTACTTTGAGCTTAATTTCAAGGTACTTTTAGTCTAAACCATTCAAAATCATCTCTAGTTCTTCCATTCTATCAAATGAGACCATTTTGAATTTTTATTCACACAAAAAATAGAAGATTTACAGTTATGCAGACTACTACATTATTGTAAAAATGGTATAAATAATATCAGCACATTTGTGAAAGCATATTAGACCCACCAGTTGACGTACTATATTGGACACGTGACTTGATTTGTTTACTCTTGAACATCGGCAAAAATTGAACATTTCCGCTACTTTAAGCTTAATTTTAAGGTACTTTTAGTCTGTAAACCATTCAAAAGTATCTCTAATTCTTCCATTCTATCAAATAAGACCAAGAAAACCAGAATACAACCATAAATACCTTACGTAAATACACCGCAAAATCGGTGTTTTAAACCAAAAACATGGTTAGTTTTTTTTTCTCATTATGCACTGCGTGCTGCAGGATTTTTTTTATACTGCGCACACTGACCACTCAGACCCATTCTCTCATATGTAGACCTACCAGCTTTCTCCCACAAGATTGGAAGCCACTAGAATTTTGGCATTATATTACAGGACCGACACTGTCTTGCAAGCCGTAATATTATGGGACCGACAGTGAACGGGTTAATAAACAATCAACAGAGAAAACAAATAAAAATCAGAGATTTTACTTAAAAATAAACTTATTACATCTTTATTTCTTGACAAATCTGCAGCAAATTTGAGCCCAATACACATTCTTAAAATAAATACTGTACGTAATTAAAATTTTATTAATTTCAGTGTTCGAAGTCTATAGTGGAATTAGCAAACCGTGCTGAGAACTTGAGTGATTCTGATGGTGGTGAAGATCGTCTTATCCTGGAATACTACAGACACATGCTTGATCTCTTCTCTAACATGTGCCTTGACCGTCAGTATTTGGCAATACGGCCTCTCTCACCATTACTCAAGATAAATCTGATGCTGAAGTATGTAAAATGAATGGTGCTTTAAGAAATTTAATCATTAGATTTTGTTCACGAATGAAACAAACATTTTTCTTGGAGCTGTGCTAGATGTTAATGACTAGCTCTTATGTATTCACTGAGAGATTACACTAAATTACAAAAAATCATTAAATACAGTCAACCCTCAGTTTTCGTTTATCTCCATTATCGGTGATTTCAGTTTTCGGGCACTTTTTTCGTGGAAATATTGGCTCCGTTTTCGGTGACTAGCTCCATTATTGTTGATGGTACGGAACCTGTTCAGTACCCAGCGCACATACAAAGCCCGCAAGCCCGCCTCCCACGCACATTCTCAGGCAGTGTAGCATTGTTTCTGGTTGAGTGAACATTATCCTGCGAGTTAATTCAAAACATTTCTTAACAATTCATTGTTTTTGGCCCTTGATTATTGTGTGTGACTGCTAAATAAGCTACCATGGGCCCAAAGAAAGCTCCTAGTGCCATTCCTTTGGTAAAGAAAGTGAGAAACACGATGGAATTTAAGGAAGAGTGTAGCAGGCATGCAGGGAGTGTAGCAAGAAAGCAGGGAGTGTAGCAGGTATGCAGGGAGTGTAGCAGGTATGCAGGGAGTGTAGCAGGTATGCAGGGAGTGTAGCAGGTATGCAGGGAGTGTAGCAGGTATGCAGGGAGTGTAGCAGGTATGCAGGGAGTGTAGCAGGTATGCAGGGAGTGTAGCAGGTATGCAGGGTGTAGCAGGTATGCAGGGAGTGTAGCAGGTATGCAGGGAGTGTAGCAGGTATGCAGGGAGTGTAGCAGGTATGCAGGGAGTGTAGCAGGTATGCAGGGAGTGTAGCAGGTATGCAGGGAGTGTAGCAGGCAGGGAGGGAGTGTAGCAGGCAGGTAGGGAGTGTAGCAGGCAGGTAGGGAGTGTAGCAGGCATGCATTTAGTGTAGTAGGCAGGGAGGGAGTGTAGCAGGCAGGGAGGGAGTGTAGCAGGCATGCAGGGAGTGTAGCAGGCATGCAGGGAGTGTAGCAGGCATGCAGGGAAGTGACCCCGGATAAGGACTTGGTACCTAAAGTCCTTATGGAAGGGGATTCCCCTTCCAAACAATAGCCTCTCTTCCCTCTCCCCTTCTCCCTGTCTTTTATCCAGCAACAACAGTCTTCAATAAAGGTAAGTTTCATGTTGAATGTTCATTATTTTGTGCATGTAAATCTATGTTTAAGGTAAAATAAATTTTTTTTGTTAATACTTCTGGGAGTGTGGAACGGATTAATTGAATTTACATTATTTCTTATGGGGAAAATGGTTTCAGTTTTCGTTGATTTCAGTTTTAGTCGATCTCTCTGGAACGGATTGAACACGAAAACGAAGGGTTGACTGTATTTGTGATATCTGTGCTTTATCATAATGCCATATATGTTCTGTATTTTTTCATAATATAATTTTATATAAGCTTTATATTCTTTGAATATTTCTCTCTTAGCTGCTTATGGAGTTATTCTTCACTAATTATTGAAATTGTGTGATAAGATCATAATGTCATTTTAGTTATAAAATATTGCAGCACACATGGACAAATTAGTTATACAAAAATATAGTACAAGACTATGTGAGGTGGTTTACATTTAGTTTAAATTAATAAATATCTTTATAAGTAATTGTTTGTTGCTTTATTACTGACCTGACCCAGATATTGTACACGAAGGCAGTAGATTAAATTTTTCAGATTTTTTTTTTTTTCAACAAGTCGGCCGTCTCCCACCGAGGCAGGGTGACCCAAAAAGAAAGAAAATCCCCAAAAAGAAAATACTTTCATCATCATTCAACACTTTCACCGCACTCATACATAATCACTGTCTTTGCAGAGGCGCTCAGATACGACAGCTGAAAATAGTCCCTCCCAGCTGTCACTATCCCAGACCCCTCCTTTAAAGTGCAGGCATTGTACTTCCCATTTCCAGGACTCAAGTCCAACTAAATCAATTAACTGGTTTCCCTGAATCCCTTCACAAAATGTTACCGTGCTCACACTCCAACAGATCATCATGTCCCAAAAACCATTCGTCTCCATTCATTCCTATCAAACACGCTCACACATGCTTGCTGGAAGTCCAAGCCCCTCGCCCACAAAACCTCATTTACCCCCTCCCTCCAACCTATTCTAGGACGACCCCTACCCCGCCTTCCTTTCCCTACAGATTTATACGCTCTCCAAGTCATTCTATTTTGATCCATTCTCTCTAAATGACCAAACCACCTCAACAACCCCTCTTCAGCCCTCTGACAAATACTTTTAGTAACTCCACACCTTCTCCTAATTTCCACATTCCGAACTTTCTGCATAATATTTACACCACACATTGCCCTTAGACAGGACATCTCAACTGCCTCCAGCCTCCTCCTCGCTGCAGTATTTGCAACCCATTTTTCACACCCTTATAAGAGTGTTGGTACCACTATACTTTCATACATTCCCTTCTTTGCCTCCATGGATAAGGTTTTTTGTCTCCACAGATACCTCAAAGCACCACTCACCTTTTTTCCTTCATCAATTCTATGGTTAACCTCATCCTTCATAAACCCATCCGCTGACACGTCAACTCCCAAATATCTGAAAACATTTACTTCTTCCATAATCCCTCTCTCCAATGTGATATCCAATTTTTCTTTATTTAAATCGTTTGATACCCTCATCACCTTACTCTTATCTATGTTCACTTTCAACTTTCTACCTTTACATACCCTCCCAAATTCGTCCACTAACCTTTGCAACTTTTCTTTAGAATCTCCCATAAGCACAGTATCATCAGCAAAAAGTAACTGTGTCAACTCCCATTTTACATTTAATTCCCCATAATTTAATCCCACCCCTCTCCCCAACACCCTAGCATTTACTTCTTTTACAACCCCATCTATAAATATATATTAAACAACCATGGTGACATTACACATCCCTGTCTATGACCTACTTTTACCGGGAAGTAATCTCCCTCTCTCCTACACACCCTAACCTGAGCCTCACTATCCTCATAAAAACTCTTTACAGCATTCAGTAACTTACTACCTATTCCATACACTTGCAACATTTGCCACATTGCTCCCCTATCCACTCTATCATATGCCTTTTCTAAATCCATAAATGCAATAAAAACTTCTCTACCTTTATCTAAATACTGTTCACATATATGCTTCACTGTAAACACTTGATCTACACATCCCCTACCCACTCTAAAGCCTCCTTGCTCATCTGCAATCCTACTCTCTGTCTTACCTCTAATTCTTTCAATAATAACCCTGCTATACACTTTACCTGGTATACTCAGTAAACTTCTTCCCCTATAATTTTTACACTCTTTTATCCCCCTTCCCTTTATATAAAGGAACTATACATGCTCTCTGCCAATCCCTAGGTACCTTCCCCTCTTTCATACATTTATTAAACAAAAATACCAACCAATCCAGCACTATATCTTCCCCTGCTTTTAACATTTCTGTCATGATGCCTCACGCACCTCCCCCACACTCGTATCCTGCTCTTCTTCACTCCTAAACGATGTTGTACCTCCCTGGCCAGTACATGAAATTACCGCCTCCCTTTTTTCCTCGACATTTAAAAAGTTCCTCAAAATATTCCCGCCATCTACCCAATACTTCCAGCTCCCCATCTACTAAATCCTCTACTCTGTTTTTAACTGACAAATCCATTCGTTCCCTAGGCTTTCTTACCTTGTTTATCTCGCTCCAAAATTTTTTCTTGTTTTCAGCAAAATTTCTTGACAGAGCCTCTCCCATTCTTTCATCCGCTCTTCTTTTGCACTCTCTCA
This sequence comes from Cherax destructor, assembly GCA_009830355.1. Lineage (NCBI taxonomy): Eukaryota > Metazoa > Arthropoda > Malacostraca > Decapoda > Parastacidae > Cherax > Cherax destructor. Next base: position 82,168 of record WNWK01003672.1, read on the forward strand.
CCACTCTCTTCACCTTTCTTTTAGTCTCCATATACTCTGCTCTTCTATTAACACTTCTGTTTTGTAAAAACCTCTCATAAGCTACCTTTTTCTCTTTTATCACACCCTTTACTTCTTCATTCCACCACTCACTCCTCTTTCCTCCTGCACCCACCCTCCTATAACCACAAACTTCTGCCCCACATTCTAATACTGCATTTTTTGAAACTATCCCAACTCTCTTCAACCCCCCCACTACTCATACTTGCACTAGCCCACCTTTTTGCCGATAGTTGCTTATATCTCACCCTAACTTCCTCCTCCCTTAGTTTATACACTTTTACCTCTCTCTTACTTGCTGTTGCCATTTTCTTTTTGTCCCATCTACTTTTTACTCTAACTGTAGCTACAACCAAATAATGATCCGATATATCCGTTGCCCCTCTATAAACATGTACATCCTGAAGCCTACCCCTCAACCTTTTATCCACCAATACATTTAATAAATGTATGGAAGAGGGTAAGGTACCTAGGGATTGGCAGAGAGCGTGTATTGTTCCTTTGTATAAAGGCAAAGGGGACAAAAGAGAGTGCAAAAATTATAGGGGAATAAGTCTGTTGAGTGTACCTGGTAAAGTGTATGGTAGAGTTATTATTGAAAGAATTAAGAGTAAAACAGAAAGCAGGATAGCAGATGAACAAGGGGGCTTTAGGAAAGGTAGGGGGTGTGTAGACCAAGTGTTTACAGTGAAACATATAGGTGAACAGTATTTGGATAAGGGTAAAGATGTTTTTGTGGCATTTATGGATTTGGAAAAGGCGTATGATAGGGTAGATAGGGGGCAATGTGGCAGATGTTGCAGGTGTATGGAATAGGAGGAAGGTTACTGAAAGCAGTGAAGAGTTTTTATGAGGATAGTGAGGCTCAGGTTAGAGTGTGTAGGAGGGAAGGGACTATTTCCCAGTAAAAGTGGGCCTTAGACAAGGATGTGTGATGTCACCGTGGTTGTTCAATATATTTATAGATGGGGTTGTAAGAGAAGTGAATGCGAGGGTCTTGGCAAGAGGTGTTGGGCTAAAAGATAAAGAAGCAAATACAAAGTGGGAGTTGTCACAGTTGCTTTTTGCTGATGACACTGTGCTTTTGGGAGATTCTGAAGAGAAGCTGCAGAGGTTGGTGGATGAATTTGGTAGGGTGTGTAAAAGAAGAAAATTGAAAGTGAATATAGGAAAGAGTAAGGTGATGAGGATAACAAAAAGAATAGGTGACGAAAGATTGGATATCAGATTGGAGGGAGAGAGTATGGAGGAGGTGAATGTATTCAGATATTTGGGAGTGGACATGTCGGCGGATGGGTCTATGAAGGATGAGGTGAATCATAGAATTGATGAGGGGAAAAGGGTGAGTGGAGCACTTGAGTCTGTGGAGACAAAGAACCTTGTCCATGGAAGTAAAGAGGGAATGTATGAGAGTATAGTTATACCAACGCTCTTATATGGGTGTGAAGCATGGGTGATGAATGTTGCAACGAGGAGAAGGCTGGAGGCAGTGGAGATGTCATGTCTGAGGTCAATGTGTGGTGTGAATATAATGCAGAGAATTCGGAGTTTGGAAATTAGGAGGAGGTGCGGGATTACCAAAACGATTGTCCAGAGAGCTGAGGAGGGGTTGTTGAGGTGGTTTGGACATGTAGAGAGAATGGAACGAGACAGAGTGACTTCGAGAGTGTATAAATCTGTAGTGGAGGGAAGGCGGGGTAGGGGTCGGCCTAGGAAAGGTTGGAGGGAGGGGGTAAAGGAAGTTTTGTGTGCGAGGGCTTGGATTTCCAGCAAGCATGTGTGAGCGTATTTGATAGGAGTGAATGGAGGCATATGGTTTTTAATACTTGACGTGCTGTTGGAGTGTGAGCAAAGTAACATTTATGAAGGGATTCAGGGAAACCGGCAGGCCGGACTTGAGTTCTGGAGATGGGAAGTACAGTGCCGGCACTCTGAAGGAGGGGTGTAAATGTTGCAGTTTTATAACTGTAGTGTAAAGCACCCTTCTGGCAAGACAGTGATGGAGTGAATGATGATGAAAGTTTTTCTTTTTCGGGCCACCCTACCTTGGTGGGAATCGGCCGATGTGTTAATAAAAAAAAAACATAATCCAACAAACTACTTTCCTTACGTGCTATTATATCATACCTTGTATATTTATTTATCCTCTTTTTCATAAAATATGTATTACTTATTACCAAACCTCTTTCTACACATAGCTCAATTAATGGTTCCCCATTTACATTTACCCCTGGCACCCCAAATTTACCTACTACTCCCTCCACAACATTTTTACCCACTTTAGCATTAAGATCCCCAACCACAATTACTCTCTCACTTGGTTCAAAACTCCCCACACACACACTCAACATTTCCCAAAATCTCTCTCTCTCCTCTACACTTCTCTCTTCTCCAGGTGCATAAACACTTACTATAACCCACTTTTCACATCCAACCTTTATTTTACTCTACATAATCCTTGAATTTATACTTTTATATTCCCTCTTTACCTGCCATAACTGATTATTCAACATTATTGCCACTCCTTCTTTAGCTCTAACTCTATTTGAAACCCCTGACCTAATCCCATATATTTCTCCCCACTGAAACTCTCCTACCCCCTTCAGCTTTGTCTCACTTAAAGCCAGGACATCCAGCTTCTTTTCATTCATAACATCTACAATCATCTCTTTCTTATCATTCTCACAACATCCACGCACATTCAACACATTCAAACATCCCACTTTGACGGTTTTCTTCTTTTTCTTTTTAGTAAGCTATACAGGAAAAGGGGTTACTAGCCCATTGTTCCCGGCATTTTAGTTGACTTTTACAACACACATGGCTTACGGAGGAAGGATTCTTATTCCACTTCCCCATGGATATGAAAGGAAAAGCAATAAGAACAAGAACTTTTAAGATAAAATCAAAGAAAACTCAGATGAGTGTGTATACATAAACGTGTACATGTTTGCGTAGCGTGACCTAAGTGTAAGTAGAAGTAGCAAGACATACCTGAAATCTTGCATGTTTATGAGACAGAAAAAAGACACCAGCAATCCTACCATCATGTAAAACAAATACAGGCTTTCGTTTTACACTCACTTGGCAGGACAGTAGTACCTCCCTGGTACTAAAATTTTGTAATAAAATGTTTCATGGTAAATCTCCTGTTTGGTATAACAATATCACTCAGATTCTTCAACCAGCATTGTATTTATATGGCTGGGGAATTCTTTTTATGTAATTAGGACTTCTCAAAGCAAGAATATCAGAGCTAAATTAGATAATACAAGAATAGGGAGTTTACATAAGTTGTATTATAATAATGCCCCAAGGTATGGTTTGAGGGAGAGGGTGAAGGAGGCTTTGAGTTTTAAGAGCTTGAACATCTAGCAGGCTTGTGTGAGCATGTTAAAGAGTGAATGAAAAAAAAGTGATTTTTTAATTGATGTACTGTTGGAGTGTAAGCAAGGTAACATTTGTACAGGGATTCATTGAAACCAGTTATTCGAACTTGAATCCTAGAGGTGGGAAGGGCAGTTCCCGCTCTCTAAGTGAAGGGTATGGATGTTGTCGTTGGGAAGTACATTGACTATGATGACAGCACACTTCTGGAAAGATAAGAGATTGAATGAATGATGGTGAATGTGTTTCCTTCTTTGGGTCTCACTACCTTGGCAGGAAAGAGCCTTCAAGATAAAAAGATAAAAAAATATATATTCAACAGTTTGGTAAAACAATGTCTCTTTTTTTCCTCCTGTCTCAGCGAAGGAATTTTCTGTTTTTAGACTTATTTCACAATTTATTTTCAACATTGTATATTTTAAATAACTGCATAACAGTAATTAAACACTTGTTTACAGGTGATATCCACAAGGGGATGAGATGTAAAAGATTTAAAGAAAAATCTGGTCGGCAATGTCATTAGGATTTTTGGCAAATGTTTAAAAAAAAAAAAAAAAATCTTCAGTCAGCTATAAAAGTATGGCTTAATTTTTAGTGCTTGGCATCATTCAGTTGGTGCACAGTGGAAAAAAAATGAATTCATAAAGCAAGGGATGTAATTTAAGGAAATTAATTTGAAAATTTCTTAGGTAATTTCTGTATTACCATTGCTATAGAGTTTTCTTTGATTTTTACCAGATGCATGGAAGAGGAAACGCTGTCTTTCGATTTGCGTGCTGCTTTCTGCCGGTTAATGCTGCACATGCATGTAGACTGTGAGCCACAAGAGATGGTCACACCTGTCAAATATGCAAGACTGTGGTCTGAAATCCAACCACACATGTCCATTGCAGAGTGAGTATATATTCATTAAGAAGTTATATTGATTTAGCTACCTCATAGCTGAAATTCAACTCATAACATACTAAGTTAAAGTTCTTTGCAATTCTTCTTCTAAATAGTTTTTTGAGAAATGTTAAGTAACCTGGGGGTTAATAAATTGGGAAAGTAAAACAGTGTGGTATATCTGCACTGGTAGGCATAGGTCTTCTTTTCCTAGGATGTGATCCAGAACAGTCAACTAACTCCTAGGTATCCATTTACTGCTAGGTGAACACTGACAGATGTAAGAAGACTTGCCTCTATGACTTATTATGGTCCTACAAAAATATGAGTCTTAATGATATTCCCTGGACCAACCAACAATATTAAAAAAATGTTGTTCTAAATATAATCTTGTGTATTAACCCTTTCGGGGTTGGTGCCGTACTAGTACGTTTTACAAGCAGGGGTCGGTGCCATACTAGTACGCGTAAATTCTAGCGGCCTCAAATTATGTGGGAAACGGCAAGGAGGTCTACATATGAAAGAATGGGTCTGTGTGGTCAGTGTGCGCAGTATAAAAAAAATCTTGGTCTCATTTGATAGAATGGAAGATATATTACAGAAATAGAGATGATTTTGATTGGTTTGACAATGACAAGTACCTTGAAATTGAGCTCAAAATAGTGAAAATGTTTGATTTTTGACGATGTTCAAGAGTAAACAAATCACACCATGCGTCCAATACACATCAACTGGAGAGTCTAATATTCATGCACAAGTGCTCTGATATTATTTATACCATTTTTACAATGATGCAGTTGTATACATAACAGTAAATATTCTATTTTTTGTGAGAATAAAAATTCAAAATGAAAAGCAAAAGTAATGTAAGAGGGGCCTGGAGATGTGACTAATGAACAGAGATGATGTTATTTTAGTGCCAGGAATGTCTGCCTTGTTTATTCTGAACCCTATTTTGAAATTGGCATCATTTGAAATTTGTGTGAAATTGGCCAAATTGCCATTTTCTGACCACTATTTTGGGTAGTTGAAATTGGTAAATAGGCGGATTCTTGTACTCAATCGATAGACGAAATGGAGTTCTAGCGAAATAGCTATAATTTTAGTAGACTGAAACATTGGAATTTGCCGAAAATAGGGCTCAAAGTGGGCGAAATCGCAGATGCGTAAATGTCATTGTTACCGCTAACTTCGTGAAAGCATAATTCCGTTAGTTTAAGATCAAATTTCATAATTTTGGTGGCGTTATGATCGGAAAAAGATTCTCTATCATTTCATAAGAATTTTTTTTTTTTCTCAAAAACTTTTCGACCCTGAGAACATGTTTCCGAGAAGGCCTGTTGACCCCCAAAGAGTTAAAGAAAGAAAGAAATTTTACTTAAAAAAAATTTAAACCCTAGATGTGGTTGTACAGCATCTGCCTGCTTAGTTTCCCAATTTCTTGCCCCCCTTATATTCTTTCACCTTCAGTAAATCTCTGTTAAAAGGAATAAATGCTTTTAATAGCAGATATTGAACAGAGATGGTAAACTGCAATCATGAATATAGTGTGTGAAATGAGAGGGCATACATGATCCAAAACAAAAAGTTTGTGTTAACAATCAGATATTATAAGGAAGATCAGAGGCAAGTGTTTTGTATATGTTATTAGGTATGCCACAGGCATAGGTACTTCAGTACATATATAAGTAATTTGTATTCAGATGCAAATGATTATGGAATCATTATACTATATATAATAACCTAGGATATCTTATGCATATTTTTCTTCATATATATTTTACCTTTCTGCACAATTTGAAATAATAATTTTTAATCCATAGAACTTTCTTTACTCTATTTTCCACATGAAATCTCACAAAAGTAACCATGAATATATGTACTTTAGCTGTATAATATATATTTTTACTGTGGCATGTGTATATAACTGTTTCAGAAGTTAGTGCAGAAACTCGGGGTATCCACATTTGCTAGGGTCTTGGTCTCAATGTACACAGATGCACCAAGTTTAGCTATTACAACAATAGCTAAAAAGTGAATGATACATCACACTGGACAAGTGGGGAAGAATTAGAGCCCATCCTTAAAAAGCATTTAAATACTTTCTATTTCCTTAGTGTACATTGAAACAAAGTACATGTTTTAAAATAATTTACTAAGTACAGGAGGCCCTCCACATACGTGAGGGTTAAGGGATCAAGAACCTCATGAATCTTGAAAATTCGCGAATGTTTGGTGCCCTTATCTTTGCCTCATTTTTCTTGATAGAGCATACTGTGCTTTTGTTTACATTAAATAATTTTCCAATGGCAGAATTGCTCAAATAACCTGCCCTACACTTGTCTAGCAATTTCACCTTCTCCAGATTCATGACTTTCTTTGAGCGATTAGGGGTTGGCTTATCAATAGTGGTTGCTGCTCGCTTGGGGGCCATACTTGCACCACCACACAAACACACGTGTACGGTAGGACACGAACAGTAACTGGACACGACCGACACGAACAATAGCTAGACAAAGACTGAGTGAGTGGCGGACTGGCGGGCTGCCGGTTGAGAGGGTAAGAGGGAGGGTAGTAGGGACGTGGCGGAAAGCGTTTTCCCGTACTTTTTTCTCGCATTTGTATGGTAAATATGATTGGGCGGCTGGGAATGTTCGAAGCTCGCGAAAGTGGAGGGCTAGCTGTATGTTGTTAGCTTATAAGGATTGTTATTAGGTTTCTTAATGTATCTAGTAAATGCTCAAAGTGAATTATTTTGATCTCTTCATTTGTGCCATTTGGTGCAAGCTGCAGGACTAAACCACTACTTTGGTAATACTGACATGTTCATTTTTTTCTTCCTCTTCATCATAAACTTTTGCATGACAGTTTTTTGCATGCTCAACAGAATTTCAGCAATTAAATCTTTCAGCATTTGTCTTCATGCCTTGATTTTCAGATAATCAGTCCTGGAGATTTGATTACTGGAAAATAAAAATTATATACTATGACAATATTCTATTTAATGATTTTTAGTTCACAGATCTTTTCTATTAAAAATATTTGACAGTAGCAGTATCATCTGAACTAAATAGTGATAGCAGTTTGTGGTATGTAAATAATAATAATAATAAAAAAATGCTTTAAATACTTTCCTCCAAGTTAATTGTCTTATAAGTAATTTTTAACTGTACTTAGTTTATATTTTGGAAATTGTATGTACGTATATCAAGAAAACAATTAAGACAGTACAGTTTGTTTAATAATTCTTGTTAAAATGTTATAATATCAGGCAAAAAATTTCATTTGTACGAAAGCTCTGTATTTCAGGAATGATATATTTTAATCTCTCCTATTATGCTTTTTCTATTGTTTTAAATAAGTTCTAAATGGCATAATATTTAAATCTTTTAAATTGCATTATTTTATTAAATTCTCATATAAATGCTTTTTTCTTTTGACAGTTTTTTGAAAGATTATACAGTAGAACCAAAACTTTTCATTGTGGAAAGAATGTTGAATACAGTTTTGCATTGCATCCATAATATAGTAGTGATTGTTGATTTATTATTGACAGATGCTGGAAGTAGACCTCATACCAAACACAAATGAAGTCACCTTTTCAGGACTTAATAACAGTAAATTGGAATTACAAGTTAGAGTAGTATGTTAAAAACAGTGATGAAAATTAGTTGTTCATCATGAGAGAATCAAGATAATTAGAATAAGAAATTATCTAAAGAGTAAGATAAGTAAGGATGCACAGGAAATAATAGATTAGAAACATTGGAAAGGGTGGATATAAAGTGAGACATGGGAAAGGAAAGGGTTAAGAAAGAGAAAGTATGAAAGGGTTATGGAAAATAGTTAAAATTATTTCTGAGCTCCGGCTTATTAAATTTACTGAAGATTTCTTGCATATGTGCCGTCTTATGCCCTGATCTTTAAAAAAAAAAATCTGGAGCCATCTGAAATTTTTGTGACTCTTAAATTTAAGACTTGGTACAATACTGGGTTTCATGGACAACGATCTGAAATCATTAGAAGATACAGTATACTAACTAGGCTTAAGGACTACAAAATCTTTATTTCATAAAACTGTTATGCAATAACTTTTTCATTATTGGATTTTGTTATTATTGAACTTCTCTATCAAATAAGAAAAAAATGCTTACAGGTGGTAATAAGTACACCACAAGCCTCATTGTATGAGTTAGTCTTGTGCCTTGAGTCGCACTCTCTAAATCACTCTTATGAATCCTCTCTAACTATGACATGTAAGCTTGCAAGTTTTTTCCTTTGCACTATGTTTTTCATACAGATTTGCATAGCAATTAAACGGTTACCTTTTTCTGCAACTGCATCATGCACGTGCTACAATGTCTCCGCTTCTTAGTATTATGGGTAACTTAACTTCTCTTTCTTATTAGACATTGCACTGTACAGAAGCAATTCCAATGCCTTAGCAAACTGGAGGAAAATAAAACTTTTTCAGAATATTTCAGATTCAATAAAAATTTCAGTTTATTCAGTATATCCAATGATGATTGGTTCAATGATGATTTCTGTAATGTCAGATTTAATAGTTGTAAATAACTGGAATTGGATGCAAGAGTTTTTTTCTTTTTAACTTACTGGTTGTCTACCATAAAGGTAAGGCGACCCAAAAAAAAAAATGCTTTCACCATCAGAGGCATGCAGATATAAGTTTTGATGTTCCTTGTAACTGCATTAAAGCTACTCTATAATTCAAAATATATTACAAACTAAATACAGCACTGAATACAACACAACAGGCTTAGCTTTCCTCCTATAACTACAGTTCTATTATAATAATAAATAGATGATAACTAACGTACAGTGGACCCCCGAGTTTCGTAAAAACTTCACTCCTGAAGTCTGCTCAAGTGCCATTACCGAACGAATTTACTCCCTTAAGGAAAAATTTCACGTAGGTTAGTCTATTTCAGACCCCCAAAAATACACTTCCACAAGAACTTACAAAATTATACTTACATAATTACACGATTTCCGGGGTATTCGTTAACCGAGGGTCCACTGTATTTTTTTTTTTTCAACAAGTCGGCCGTTTCCCACCGAGGCAGGGTGACCCAAAAAGAAAGAAAATCCCCAAAAAAGAAAATACTTTCATCATCATTCAACACTTTTACATCACTCATACATAATCACTGTCTTTGCAGAGGAGCTCAGATAAGACAGCTGAGAATTGTCCCTCCCAGCTGTCACTATCCCAGACCCCTCCTTTAAAGTGCAGGCATTGTACTTCCCATTTCCAGGACTCAAGTCCAACTAAATCAATTAACTGGTTTTCCTGAATCCCTTCACAAAATGTTACCCTGCTCACACTCCAACAGATCGTCATGTCTCAAAAACCATTCGTCTCCATTCACTCCTATCTAACACGCTCACACATGCTTGCTGGAAGTCCAAGCCCCTCGCCCACAATACCTCCTTTACCCCTTCCCTCCAACCTTTTCTAGGACGACCCCTACCCCGCCTTCCTTCCCCTACAGATTTATACGCTCTCCAAGTCATTCTACTTTGATCCATTCTATCTAAATGACCAAACCACCTCAACAACCCCTCTTCAGCCCTCTGACAAATACTTTTAGTAACTCCACACCTTCTCCTAATTTCCACATTCCGAATTTTCTGCATAATATTTACACCACACATTGCCCTTAGACAGGACATCTCCACTGCCTCCAGCCTCCTCCTCGCTGCAGCATTTGCAACCCATGCTTCACACCCATATAAGAGTGTTGGTACCACTATACTTTCGTACATTCCCTTCTTTGCCTCCATGGATAACGTTTTTGTCTCCACAGATACCTCAATGCACCACTCACCTTTTTTCCTTCATCAATTCTATGGTTAACCTCATCCTTCATAAACCCATCCACTGACACGTCAACTCCCAAATATCTGAAAACATTTACTTCTTCCATAATCCCTCTCTCCAATGTGATATCCAATTTTTCTTTATTTAAATCATTTGATACCCTCATCACCTTACTCTTATCTATGTTCACTTTTAACTTTCTACCTTTACACACTCTCCCAAACTCGTCCACTAACCTTTGCAACTTTTCTTTAGAATCTCCCATAAGCACAGTATCATCAGCAAAAAGTAACTGTGTCAACTCCCATTTTGCATTTAATTCTCCATAATTTAATCCCACCCTCTCCCCAACACCCTAGCATTTACTTCTTTACAACCCCATCTATAAATATATTAAACAACCATGGTGACATTACACATCCCTGTCTAAGACCTACTTTTATCGGGAAGTAATCTCCCTCTCTCCTACACACCCTAACCTGAGCCTCACTATCCTCATAAAAACTCTTTACAGCCTTCAGTAACTTACTACCTATTCCATACACTTGCAACATTTGCCACATTGCTCCCCTATCCACTCTTATCATGTGCCTTTTCTAAATCCATAAATGCAATAAAAACTTCTCTACCTTTATCTAAATACTGTTCACATATATGCTTCACTGTAAACACTTGATCTACACATCCCCTACCCACTCTAAAGCCTCCTTGCTCATCTGCAATCCTACTCTCTGTCTTACCTCTAATTCTTTCAATAATAACCCTGCCATACACTTTACCTGGTATACTCAGTAAACTTCTTCTTCTTTCAACAAATCGGCCGCTTCCCACCAAGGTGGGGTGGCCCAAAGAGAAAAACAAAAGTTTTTCTTTTTAACTTTAGTAATGTATACAGGAGAAAGGGTTACTAGCCCCTTGCTTCCGGCATTTTAGTCGACTCTTACGACACGCATGGCTTACGGAGGAAGATTTCTGTTCCACTTCCCCATGGAGATAAGAGGAAATAAGAACAAGAACTAGTAAGAAAATAGAAGAAAACCCAGAGGGGTGTGTATATATATGCTTGTACATGAATGTGTAGTGTGACCTAAGTGTAAGTAGAAGTAACAAGACATACCTGAAATCTTGCATGTTTATGAGACAGAAAAAAAAGACACCAGCAATCCTACCATCATGTAAAACAATTACAGGCTTTCGTTTTACACTCGCTTGGCAGGAAGGTAGTACCTCCCTGGGCGGTTGCTGTCTACCAACCTACTACCTATAACTCAGTAAACTTATTCCCCTATAATTTTTACACTCTCTTTTATCCCCCTTCCCTTTATATAAAGGAACTATACATGTTCTCTTTCATACATTTATTAAACAAAAATACCAACCACTCCAGCACTATAATCCCCCCTGTTTTTAACATTTCTGTCATGATTCCAGCTGCTTTACCCCCTTTCATTCTACGTAATGCCTCACGACCTCCCCCACACTCACATCCTGCTCTTTTTCACTCCTAAACGATGTTGTACCTCCCTGGCCAGTACTACATGAAATTACCGCCTCCCTTTTTTCATCGAAATTTAAAAGTTCCTCAAAATATTCCCGCCATCTACCCAATACCTCTAGCTCCCTATCTACTAACTCCCCTACTCTGTTTTTAACTGACAAATCCATTCGTTCCCTAGGCTTTCTTACCTTGTTTATCTCACTCCAAAATTTTTTCTTGTTTTCAGCAAAATTTCTTTACAGAGCCTCTCCCATTCTTTCATCCGCTCTTCTTTTGCACTCTCTCACCACTCTCTTCACCTTTCTTTTACTCTCCATATACTCTGCTCTTCTATTAACACTTCTGTTTTGTAAAAACCTCTCATAAGCTACCTTTTTCTCTTTTATCACACCCTTTACTTCTTCATTCCACCACTCACTCCTCTTTCCTCCTGCACCCACCCTCCTATAGCCACAAACTTCTGCCCCACATTTTAATACTGCATTTTTAAAACTATCCCAACTCTCTTCAACCCCCGAACTACTCATACTTGCAGTAGCCCACCTTTCTGCCAATAGTTGCTTATATCTCATCCTAACTTCCTCCTCCCTTGGTTTATACACTTTTACCTCTCTCTTACTTGCTGTTGCCATTTTCTTTTTGTCCCATTTACCTTTTACTCTAACTGTAGCTACAACCAAATAATGATCTGATATATCCGTTGCCCCTCTATAAACATGTACATCCTGAAGCCTACCCATCAACCTTTTATCCACCAATACATAATCCAACAAACTACTTTCCTTACGTGCTATATCATACCTTGTATATTTATTTATCCTCTTTTTCATAAAATATGTATTACTTATTACCAAACCTCTTTCTACACATAGCTCAATTAATGGTTCCCCATTTACATTTACCCCTGGCACCCCAAATTTACCTACTACTCCCTCCACAACATTTTTACCCACTTTAGCATTAAGATCCCCAACCACAATTACTCTCTCACTTGGTTCAAACTCCCACACACTCACTCAACATTTCCCAAAATCTCTCTCTCTCCTCTACACTTCTCTCTTCTCCAGGTGCATAAACACTTACTATAACCCACTTTTCACATCCAACCTTTATTTTACTCCACATAATCCTTGAATTTATACATTTATATTCCCTCTTTACCTGCCATAACTGATTATTCAACATTATTGCCACTCCTTCTTTAGCTCTAACTCTATTTGAAACCCCTGACCTAATCCCATTTATTTCTCCCCACTGAAACTCTCCTACCCCCTTCAGCTTTGTCTCACTTAAAGCCAGGACATCCAGCTTCTTTTCATTCATAACATCTATAATCATCTCTTTCTTATCATTCGCACAACATCCACGCACATTCAAACATCCCACTTTGACGGTTTTCTTTTTTTTCTTTTTAGTAAGCTATACAGGAAAAGGGGTTACTAGCCCATTGTTCCCGGCATTTTAGTTGACTTTTACAACACGCATGGCTTACGGAGGAAAGATTCTTATTCCACTTCCCCATGGATATGAAAGGAAAAGCAATACGAACAAGAACTATTAAGATAAAATCAAAGAAAACTCAGATGAGTGTGTATACATAAACGTGTACATGTTTGCGTAGCGTGACCTAAGTGTAAGTAGAAGTAGCATGACATACCTGAAATCTTGCATGTTTATGAGACAGAAAAAAGACACCAGCAATCCTACCATCATGTAAAACAGTTTCAGGTTTCTGTTTCACAGTCACCTGGCAGGATGGTAGTACCTCCCTGGGTGGTTGCTGTCTACCAACCTACTACCTACATACGTATATGTAAATATATATTATTCTTCATGGGGCAGTGGAACAGAATTCTTCCTCCGTGAGCCATGCGTGTCATAAGAGGCAACTAAAATGCCGGGAGCAAGGGGCTAATAACCCCTTCTCCTGTATAAATTACTTAATTTTAAGAGAGAAACTTTCGTTTTTCTTTTTAGGTCACCCTGCCTCAGTGGGATACGACCAGTTCATTGAAAAAAAAAATTATTTTATCATGCCCAAAGCCTCCAGCATCTTAGTCTTGTGTTATCACATTACCTCTAAAGTCGAAGAAAAGTTAGGAGTGTAGTATAACAAGACATAAAATAAATATGCTGTTATCTAGATCCAATATATCTGCCAATTCTGAATTTTACTAATAAAAAAAAGTTTCAGGGAGTCATTGTTAATTATTAAACAGGTTTAAGGTTCTTTTGTATTTTACAATAAATTCTTGTATGAATCGTCTAAGACAAATTCATGCTTCCTCTCAATCTGTGGATGTAATACAAGCTTGATAACAGCTGCAACATCATGTGCATTACAGATAGTGTTCTTTTCTTAATTCATTTGTGTTTCATATGTATGAATAACTTGTCCACAAATTGTGTTCAATATATCTTGCATATATGTGTGTAGAAATGACAGTACAGTTTTCATTGCATCCATTTTTCAGGCCAGTAAAGTTAATTTGTATGATAAATTGGTACATTCAATTATCCTACACAGATTTGTTGAAATTTCATCATAATACAGTGCATTCATTTTTTATTTAAAAAGTCTTTTATTGACCCTAACAGTGAACTGACTTTTCACATGCTTAAGTACTGGTAGTTATTTACACCTAGAAATGGTAATATTTCATTATCACATAAAAATTTGTAGTTTAAATTGTGTTTCTGTTCAGATCTGTTGCATTTACATTTTTAAAACAATTAAAACTTGTGACTTCCAAGTAATAAATATATTTAGTTAAAAAGTTATATGTATTTCAGTTATGACAAGCATGCAGCTATGCATAGTACAGAAGCTGCAGCAACCACTTTCAAAGATGTTATTATCTTTGTGGAAGAATATCTCTGTAATGTGGTAGACAAGATGTGGAGCTTCTCAGATTGTGAACAGAATAAACTGACCTTTGAGGTAAGTTTTTGAATTCCCCAAGAGTTTTGATCATGTCAAAAACCAAGTGTCTTACATATGTTTTTTTTTTTAATTAATTGAATTTGGTATGTAGCTTTGTAGTCAGGTACATATAAGCATCTAAACTAAGTAACAAAAAAAAGCACGATACCATGGGTTATTTGTGTAAAGCATCTAAACTCTGACGATTCTGGAAGTCACATCCCGTGTAGAATCATTATGATAATGATTATACACTAGTTGAACTTATTTCTGTGTTTCTTCTGCTCAACAAATATGTTCAGCTTAGACTTTCTATTGATGCAATAGACAGAATGTTACAGATAATCTGGTGTTTGAAAGTAATCATTCTTCAAGAAGTTTTTTAACTTTTCAGGTTGTGAAGCTTGCACGCTATCTCATCTACTTTGGTTTCTATAGCTTCAATGATCTCCTACGCCTGACCAAGACCTTGCTCTCCATTCTTGACTACTCGTTTGACACAGACTCAAAGTATTTTCCTAACAATCTTCCCCAAGGACCATTAAGTGGTAAGATTTTTTTTTTCATTATTTTCAGATATTCTACAGTAATAAGTTTATATGTCAGCTGAAATTTTCCCGCTTGAGAGCAGGCTTGGAGTAATTATATGATTCAAAGTCAGTCACAATTACATTTTAAATTACTCTTTCAGATTTTCATTTACAATTACTTGATCAGAAAAATAATAAATTACAGTTGCATCTACTTGATATTTTGTATTATATTATTTTCAATTACTTCAAATTATAATAATGTCGAAACATTGTTAAATGTTTGACATAATAAACAAATGTTATATTTCATATTTTGTAAGTGCTTGAACATTGTACAAAAATACCATTAGCTACATTCTCAGTCAGAGCCAAACTTGTTATACAGCCAATGCAAACCTGACTTTCTGCAGTACAAGTACTGGACGTGACCCAAACATCAGAATGTTTAGTTATGTTCCATTTGATGTGGACTTTCATTTTTGTCATTAGCCCATCATAGTATCCTAGTTTTATGATTTAATGTAAGCAGGTATAAGCTTGACAGATCATTTAAAATTATAATTATTTTTTAATCTAAAAGTTCAATTACTTTTTAATCTAAATTTCAAATACGTACTAAAAAATGTAATTAATCACATTCAGCTTCAATTACAATTACTCCAAGCCTGCTTGAGAGGACCAGCAACAAAGAAGATTGTGTGCAAGTATGTAGGGACTTAATTGTATAAAGGTGGTTATGCTTGGGCTACTTATTGTAGTTGGGTGTAGCATTAAAAGTGTTTCACATACAGCTACTAGGCTGCATGTAACCATGGCAGCAATACTCTAAGCCTTTCTATGCCAACTAACATTTTGAACATCTCAGCAGCACTTCTCTAATAGTTACTCCTTTTCAGGAGCTAGATGTTTTCCATCAGGCTTCAGCTTTGATATAGCAGTGTTGCATTGCTAAACTTTTGTCTTGAGATATCCAGCTCCTTAGCATTTAACAGCCAACTGATCTCACCTATAGCTTTGTTTTGCCTCATACTATCTCTTCATGTTGTGATCCTGCCCCTAATTATGGGGTTCATATAGTAATTATGTCAGCACCACTTCATAAAAAAATTTTGACAGTACAATTATAAATGGTTTGATACTTTTTTTTAGTTTGAAATTCACAGAAAATTTTTCTTCAGTGATACTGATATATTGCCATAAGGCCTAATTTAGGGCTGCTTCTCACCTTCATCTACCTATATATTGGTGGTGCCAACAGTGAGCCACATTGACTGTTTTGGGGAATAATAAATTGTAAGTGATTTGATGCTTCTCAGTTACAAATACTTGTGGGTGATACCACTAGTAGAACTAGTTGTCTACATTAAAAGTGATTTCTGGATGAGTAATAATGAACGGTTGTCACTTAAGAAATTTGTCACTTGTATACCAAGCCACATGACCTTGTTTGCTTTTCAGAGGAGATGCCTTCATTCTGGTGAAGGGCTCTGGTCCAAGGAATTAGAGCTATTTTCCACTTTTTTGGATAAGTCCTAATTACCTCCCATTCCCCAGGTGTTGTATAATCCTTAGGGGTTTAGCACTTTTCAGTGTTCCATGTTTTTGTTGACTTTCATTGTTCCATGTTTTTGTTGGCTTTGTTTGGTGCTGGCTGCCTTAAAGACTCCCAGCTGTCTTCAAGATTCCTGGCTGTCTTCAAGAGGGAGCTGGACAGACACACAGTCAGTACCTGACCAGCTGGGTTATGGTTTGTACGTTGGTTTACATGCAGCCAGCAGTAACAGCCTGGTTGATCAGGTCCTAATCCACCACGAGACCTGGTCATGGACCGGGCTGGGGGGGGCGTTGACCCCCAGAACACCCTCCAGGTATAATAAAACTCCTTGCTTGGAGTTCTATGTGGGCTACCTCTGCTCATGGGTTGCTTCAGCACTGGACCACATTTAAAATTATTTTTTGATACTGTGTAGACAAGAATAGGCTTCTGGTAGAAGTGTTCATGGTTTATGGACATCATTTCTTGTTTAGTAAGATGTTTAGTACAAGTAGACACCTTTAGGGATGCTAAAATACACTTGTATCTAAATCAGAATACAGTACTAGTGGGCTCTGGAATGTAGTTGAGTACAGTACTTAAATTGGAGTAACCTCTTCACTCTATATTACTGTCAGAAAGTTTTATTTTCTTCTATTTAATATAATTCTAGGTAGTAGGTTCATAGACAGCAACTGGCCAGGGAGGTACTACTGTCCTGCCAAGTGAGTGTAAAACGGAAGCCTGTAATTGTTTTACATGATGGTTGGATTGTTGGTGTCTTTTTTCTGTCTCATAAATATACAAGATTTCAGGTACGTCTTGCTAGTTCTTGCAACAGAATTCTTCCTCCGTAAGCCATGCGTGTCATAAGAGGTAACCAACATGCCGGGAACAAGGGGCTAGTAACCCCTTCTCCTGTATACATTACTAAAGTTAAAAAGAGAAACTTTCGTTTTTCTTTTTAGGTCACCCTGCCTCTTTGGGATATGGCCGGTTTGATGAAAAAAAATTAATATAATGTTTTTACTACATTGGTAGTTTCCCACCATCTCTCATTCAATAACTGTCTTGCCAGAAGCGGTTTCCAGATGTTATAATTTAAATGACTGTATATAAAATATTTTAATATTGGTATTAGTGTACTGTAGTGTAGAATATTGCTAACACTGCTTCTGTAATTAAAGGGTTGCATATAAATGCTTGCAATTTCTTTCCACATGCTGCTGTAGATGATAAATGTAAGGATGATGAGCCTAAGCTTGACCAGCTAAGTATTAGTACAACTTCTGTCATGGACATATCTTGTGCTTCTAATATTAATGAAAGTGGTGCTACACCTAATATTGAAATAGCTGCTATTGAAAGTTGTGTTGGCTCTGTTGGTGAAAGCAGTAGTAATATGAGCATAGCTGCTTATGGCAAAGCTACTTGTTCAAAAGTTGAGGCTAGTGTTTTGGATGATAACTCTAGTCATAAAGAAGAGATGCTTCGTCCAAAATCAAGAACCCCAAGCCCAAAAGCTTCTCCAAAAAAAACACCCAGCAGGAAGGTGTCAGAAGCAAAAGAAGGTAAATTATAATAATTGTTAAATATATGTATTTCTGGAAATGTTTGTAAGGATTTTCTTGATATAATTCTAGGTAGTGCCCTAAATGGATGGATTCCTGTTTTATCACTTAAACTGGGTGTGACCCATACATACTGCTGTATGAGTAACAGAGCACACTCAAGTGAAGCCCCTTGTCATTTATATTGGGCAATTAGCTTTGCTTTTAGGCCAAATTTATATGCAACCAAAAAAAATCTGTGTCCTCAATACCACAACATAATGTTTAGAAATACTCTGGCAGCCACAGAGCTGGGACACAATTTCTTTTAACAGAATTTTGGTATTATTTTGTACTGTAATAATATTCCTGATAGCAGTGATAGTGATATTAAATGGTGCTAATGTATAATATATACAGTATTATGGAGAAAAGGTTACAAGGATAAATGTAGCTAACAATTTCTTGTATTATATAGTACTGTAGTGCGTTATAAAAGTATCCTTCAGTACAAAATGAGCAATAATTTATTTCCTCAAGTTTTTGTCCTCGTGACTTGTGCAATTTAGTATGAGAAATGAACCAAACAGTATAAGTATATATCTGGATAGATATTCCCCATAGATACAGTAGATCCTTGTTTCCATTTGAAAGGTAGGATTTAATAAGTGGTTATTCACACTGAATACTTTTAGGGTATAGTGGTTGCTCTTATAATTGATCTAAAGATGGGAAGGGGTGTTCCAGATAAGTACATCTCTGATAAGATAAAGGGCAGTGTGTTTTATAATTGTTTTTATTTGCAACTAGTTCAGTAAATCACATATGGTACCACAAATGTGGTTATTTTAATGCCGAGTATCGATTCATTTGATCCAAAAACTACTGGGGAAAAATTAAGTAAAATTAATTTTCCAATACCCACAGCAAACCTTTGCCAATTTTTACCAAACAAATAAGAACCAGTTATCCATTATTAAAATAAAATGCAGCACACAAAATGGTGGAGAAGTTGAAATATGGCATTCAAATTAAAAAGCCTGTTTATGAATCTAGATTTTTTGGCCATTCTGTATGAAACATATATAGGATGAGTCTGCCAAACATGCTTAAAATTTAACATAAAAATCATTCATTTGATAAACAGTGTAGAAAAATATTGAAAAACTTGATCTAGCTGGACTGTAGCTTCATTTATGTTGTACTTAGGTGATGTTATTTGCACATTCTACACTTATTGCACAATTACCAAAAGAGTCCTGTGTTCAGTGTGGAGCTCCATGCAATCCTTATTACTGTTGTCATGATAGCTGGCTTAGCTGGGTCTTGGTTCATTGTGTACTCAGATTAACAGTGTGCTCTGTTTGCTCTTTTCCACTGTGTTTCTACCCACCTTTTGGTCCAAGAGATTCAGGAGTGATTAGCGTATTTCCATTCATGGCACAAGGATGTAGAGGTCTGTTGGTGTCCCAGGAAATGAATGGGCAGATGTTGAGGCAAAGGCTTCTATAACAAGCTTGCTCTATAGCTGATTTTTTGCCTTAGAGTGCCTTTTTCCTTATAATGGGCAATATCCACAGATATGTCCGTGGGAAGTGGCATTTCCAGTGGGTCCTACAGACAAAAAACAAAGCTTTTTCCCATGAATATGTTTATATATTTTATTCCCAATTGTGCTGATGATCCACACAGTCAAAACCCTCTTCAAATATCAAACCATAGTCTTGTTCTTGGACATACAGTGGACCCCCGGATTACGTCATTTTTTCGTTCAAGAATGCTGTTCAAGTGCCATTACTGAACAAATTTATTCCCATAAGGAATAATGTAAATTAGATTAGTCCTTTTAGACCCCCAAAAATACACTTACAAAAGCACTTACAAAAATAAACTTACATAAAAGGGCGAGTTTGGAGACTCGTAAACTGGGGGTCCACTGTATGTACTTTCTTTAATACAATTGCATGGAATTGACTTACGAACCTTGAAATATTGAGATATAGGCTTCAATTTTAGGTAAGCACATGGCGCGACAAAAATACATACTACATTTCATTCAGTCGTGAAAATGACAAATATTATTAAGACGAAGTATAAGATTGATGTCTTATTTTAATTTATTAAAAAAAATGGATAGTAAAAAATTAACTGAGGAGCTAAAAAAAAAAAAATGCCCATGGACTGTTACCTGAAGTATCATGTGGGTTGGTAAGCATGATCCTGGATGAGAGAGAGGTCAGGTAGAAGAGCAGCCACTGTACAGTAATGTGTTCATTCACAACATACATGATCAGTGCCCCTCCTTAATTTGTTTCTGTGTTGTTTTTTTCCATTATGCTGCTTTACTTATTTTTGTTTTTCAGTGTTATATTAACAAAGAAAAGTTTATTAACTGTAATGAGAGGGAGTATTAAAAGAAAGTGGGTGAGTTTCTGTCACCAAATTTTGATGCTAATGAAGAAAAAGTTTTATATTGAGATTAATAGGTTAACCCTTAAACTGTCCACACGTAGATATACGTTCACGTGCGTACTGCTCCGAACGTAGATCTACGTTTTATTTTTCATTTGTTCAAATTTAGCGCGATAGGCCTGAGTCGCCTAGACATGAGAGAATGGGTCTGCGCACTCAGTGTGTTCAGTATGAAAAAAATCGGGGACGCCAGGGTACCGCATGGTAGCTCCAGTTAGTTTCAGCTCCATCTTGGGTCAACATCATGGCAAACCCCCGTGATTCACTCACGCCTCGTCGTATTAACACTCTACTATTCTCGGAAAGTGAAACAGAATGCAAGTTTAGTGGATTTGACAGTGATATAGCCACTAATAATCAAGGAATTAGTGAAACTACTGATGACAACCCAAATGACCCTCAGCCCATCACCTCTGGGGTGGCCAGTGTGGACAGTGTGGCCATACCAGACCTTCAGCCCAGTACTTCTGGGGTGGCCAGTGTGGCCACAGACCCTCAGCCCAGCACCTCTGGGGTTGCTAGTGTTACTACCCAAAGGCAACTCCGCCAGAGGAAATTATCATTTTCCATGTGTTATGGTAATGACGATAGTGAAAGTGATATAAGTGACGATACGATGATGAAATCGATTTTATGCCCATAGACGATTCGTCGAGTGAAAGTGATTATCATTATTCCCTAGTGAAACGTACTTTTGGGCGTCATTACCTACGTTCAGGCAGTGTGCCATATCCAGTCAGAGGCAAGGGTCGTGGCAGGTCACGTTCCAAAACCCCTGCCACTGATAGTGATAGTGATAATGAAGGAGAGTATACTGGGATGGAGGAAGAAGTGGTGGGTGGCATGGTACCTGGACCTCGTGGTGCGGTGTGTGGACAGACAAAGGACCACGAGGCACCCTCTCAACCATGTGGTAGCCCACTCCCGTCCCTCCTCCTGCTCCCCCACGTCCCATGCCACAGGTCCACCCTGCACCATCTGACCGTGAATGGAATTGGACTGAACATACACCATTCGTGCCACATCCTTTCAATTTTGATGGCAGTGGAAGTGGCATCATGCCACACTGTCCCATCACAAATGAGTCTACATAGTTAGACTATTTTGAACTATACTTTGATGAGCCAAAAATGAACCTGATTGTTACCCAGACCAACCTGTACTACCAGTATACAATGGACCATGCAGATGTTTCAGAATCGTCACGGCTGCGCAGGTGGAAAGATACAACTGTGGCTGAAATGTATTTATTCCTTGGCACTGTCATGCTTATGCCACACACATATAAGAACAATATAGCAATCTACTGGTCCACAGACCACTTCATTAGCATTCCAGTCTTCCGTGACCTCCTTCCCTGCAACAGATTCATTCTGTTGCTACGAATGTTGGACTTCTGAGACAGGAATACACCAAACCGAAATGACCTCCTCTACAAAATCCAGGAATTGTTTATGTATCTCAAGTAAAAATTCAGTGCCTACTTTTATCCATCCAAGAACATTGTTGTTGACGAGTCCTTGATTCTATTCAAGGGACGACTGTCATTCAAACAATATATACCAAGCAAACGTAATCGCTTTGGTATAAAACTGTTTGTTATGTGTGACTGTGAGACTGGTCTTGTGGTGGATGTCATTATCTACACAGGAAAAAATACACTCGATGATACCATGCACAAGTTGGGCATTTCTGGTGATGTTCGAAAGATGATGCAGCCATACCTTGGCAAGGGCCATACATTGTTCACAGACAACTGGCACACAAGCCCTATGTTTGCTGATTTCCTACGTGTGAACAATACTGATATAGTGGACCCCCAGATTACGCAATTAATCCGTTCCAGAGGGCTTAACTTAAACCGAATATAGCTTAATCCGAATCTATTTTCCCCATAAGAAATAATGGAAATTCAATTAATCCGTTTCAGACACCCAAAAGTATTAAAATAAATATTGTTTCCACATTAAATTACACAGAAAAGAATGAGAGTTGTTGATGTGTGGAAGATGGAAGGAGGGAAGAGGAAGGAGTAGTTGCTAGTGTTTGGAAGGGGAATCCCCTTCCATTAAGACTTCAGGTACCAAGTCCTTTTCCTGGGTTACTTCCCTTCTTTGTTTTTTAATGCCACTAGGACCAGCTTGAGTCACTGGACCCCTGTTGCTCAAAAAAGTGTTCCAGAGAGTTCTGTTTCTGGCGAATATTTGGAATTGTGCCGGCGACAAGGGTGTGTGTTTGTGGACAGGACAAGCTAGTCCTTCAAAATGACACTAATATAAACTCTATGGCTTATTTATCTATCACAATTCATCTAATATGACATAATAAACACTATTAATAACATAGAAACATGACATATACGTACTTTAGAATGAATAAAATGTCATTACGAATGTGAGGACTGGTGTTGTTGTGTTTGTTGTTGGGTGTATGAGGGCCACTGAAAGATAAGCCTTAAATAAAGATGGCCACCAGTCATGGCAGTGTTGTCAGTCGCTCTATATAACTCCAACAACATTGGAGGAGTTAAGTTTTGTGTCGTCATTTTTCTATAGATTAATGGCTTAACTTACTTGCTACACTGTTAGTGCTACACTTTATCGCTGGCTGGCACTATAGCCTTTATCAACTGCTGTTTTAGTATCATAACATATCGTAGAATCACTGAATCACTTAAGAAGACATTCTTGCCTCTGAGCCCTTTACCAAAGGGCTGGCACTAGGAGCTTTCTTTGGGCCCATGGTGGCTTATTTAGCAGTTGCAAGCACTAAAAACAATGGAATAATGACAAAATGTATGGTATGAATGTGTGCGTGGTGGGGGTGGCGCTCACTCGCTGGTAAACAATGGCACACTGACTCTGGATGGAGTTTTGTGCCGTCCCAGGGCACGTGTACGCATCCAGGACAAATGACTTATTCCGAGCGGATCATCGTATACCGAACCAATATTTTTACGGAAAAATGTATCGTTTTCCAAATTTAACGTAATCTGAAGCCATCGTAATCCGGGGTCCACTGTATGTGGAACAGTGAGAAGAAATAGAAAACACATGCCAAAGTTCATTGGAGGATGTGTAGTGCAAGCATTTCATGCCAATGACATCATGGCACTGTCATGGCAGGACAAACGGGACGTGACATTGCTGTCAACCATCCACAGAAACGAGATGGTACAAACAGACAGACTGAGCAGGTTCAACAATCAACCTGTTGAAAAGCCAGCTGTTGTCATTGACTATACAAACAATATGTGACTAGTCGACAAGTGTGACATGATGATAGGCTTTGTTGACTGTGTGCATAAGAGTCGCAAGTGGTATATAAGTGTTTTTCCACCTCGTGGACATTGCAATGCTCAATGCCTTCAACATGTACAAAATAAGGACTGGGAAGCGACAACGATATGCAGAATTCACCCTAAATGTCATCAAGCAGATAGCTAGAAAGTATGGTACCACACTTATACCTGGCACTCCACAGCGACCTGTCACCCCACAACAGCGACCTGTCACTCCACAACCAGAGGGGGAAGTGCCCAACTGAATAATCCCTAACTGTCACTGCTTGATACCATTACCATCTACTCCAAAGAAGAAGTACTCTCAGAAAAAGTGTGTTGTGTGTGCTTACAGTAAACAGCGACCCCAAGTGCGAAAAGACACACGATACATGTGTCAGCAATGTGGAGTGGCACTCTGTATGAATCCATGCTTCTTCGAGTATCATACAGTGGTGGACTTCTAGAAACATAAATGGGACCTGTAAATACCTTGTATATATATGTAAACAATAGTATGTGATTGAACCAGGTGTACAAATTCATTTATCAGTGTGAACATGTGTGTTTGTGATAGTATGATTACTAATTCAGTACCAAACATTTGTGTCTAAACAAGAATTGGCAATGAAATCAAAAGATCTGCATCAAAACATTATTATCATAGCATGAAAACAACAGAAAATGGAAAATAATTGAAAAAAAAAACTATAAATGTTTATTGTTTCTGCAAGCGGCAGTGCTCCATGTTGCCGACACCACATCATTTAGCACCAACTTCGCGGGCTTATATCTCGGTAAGTACTGGCCCTAAAAATTTTTTTTAGCCTATCCTATTTCTAAAAATGTGCTCTTCATTTTAATTAATTTTTTTTTTTTTCAAAATATTCGGAGTACGCAGGTGAACGTATATCTACGTGTGGACAGTTTAAGGGTTAAGAAAGCCTAGGGAATGAATAGATTTGACAGTTAAAGACAACAGAGGGGAAGTACTAGATGGGGAGTTGGGAGTATTGGGAACATAGTGTGAATATTTTGAGGAACTCTTAAATGTTGATGAGGAAAGGGAGTCATTGATTTCGTGCATTGGCCTGGGAGGTATAACATCATTCAGGAATGAGGAAGAGTACCTCTAGCCAGACAGTGATGAAGTGAATGATGGTGAAAGTGTTTCTCTTTTTGGGTCACCTTATCCTAATAGAAGACAGCCAGTATGTTAAAAAGACAATAGTAATAATGAATTCCTCTATTATTACCATATACTGTATCTTGGTGTAGAATATACTTTTATTTTCATATACAGTACTGTATTTATTAGCTAAATGTTTTATTGTGATTAAAGAAGGGACATGCATATTTTGTGTCTACATTTCTCTTTCCGGTTAGCTGGACTTGAGTCCTGGAAATGGGAAGTACAATGCCTGCACTTTAAAAGAGGGGTTTGGAATATTGGCAGTTTGGAGGGACTTCTAAACTGTCATATCTGAGCAACTCTGCAAAGACAGTGATTGTGTATGAGTGAGGTGAAAGTGTTGAATGATGATGAAAGTATTTTCTTTTTGGGGATTTTCTTTCTTTTTGGGTTACCCTGCCTCAGTGGGAGATGACCAACATGTTGAAAAAAAAATTGTAATACAACTGGTGTACATGAGTTTTAGGGGCTTGAGCATCCTGCGGGCTTGTGTGAGTGTGTTGGATAGTAATGAATGGAGACAAGGTTTTTTCATGGACATGCTGTTAGAATGTGAGCAAGGTAACCTTACTCACACTCCTGGACTTGGGTCCAGGAGGTTACTAGGCAGTGCTTGCTCTCTGAAGGAGGGGTGGGGATGTTGCAAGAAGATAATCGGAATTGGGTTGTTAGCACATTTTTGGAAAGACAGCGATTGAATGAATGATGGTGAATGTTTTCTTTGGACTATTCTGTTTTGACAGAGATGGCTGTTGAGATATAGAAAAAGAAGGAAATAGTTGTTTTTAAAATATTATTATTTGGCTGCATTTTAGTATATAATAATTATTTTTTGTGTGTGTGTGTTATTTTGCTTATTGATTTTTAACATGTTTTTTTTTTAGCTATAACTTTTTGTTTTATCTTTGTGACCTTTTATATATATAATTTTTTGTTTCATATTTATGATGTTTTAACTCATTTTGTTTTTATTTTTTCTCTCCCCATCTTTTTCTGTTTATTTTCTGCATTCTTTTCATTTCTTTTCTTTTCATTGTTTAACCTTGTTCTTTTTCTACTGTATTGCATGTTACATGATTTTGCTTTGCATGAAATTTGGTGGTAAATTTATTGATACTGTACACTGCATTTGGTAACTTATGATAATGGCATAATCTTTTGTAAATTATATTAACAATCTTATTCTTGATCCTGCCTTGTCTCATTTTATGTGGTTTGTTGACCTCGAATAAATGTTTTAAAAACTAATGCCAAAATATACTAATTTTAACTCAATACAATTTATGCACAACTTGATTCCATATTTATATAATCATGCTAACATAATTCCTTTTGATCCTATATTCCTTTACTCTAATACTGCTTTCCTGAACATTTCATTCTCATTTGCCTCTTCGTATTTGTAATATATTAATAATTCATATTTATTACACTTGTAATACTTATCTATTTAAAATGTTGTTTGCTGCTGTAACATGATCTGTCTTCTTTCTTCTCTTTGTTAAATTTCCCTATCCATTCTTTTTTTTTCACTTCTATCCTTAACTTTGAGTGCATTATCTACTTTCATCCTGTCTCTTTCCCCTCCCTACCTCCCTTTCTCTCTTTCCTTGAATCTGGTGCTTCTTCCTGCTGTAACCCTGCTGAGCAGGTAAAGGGGGTGTGTTTAAGAGCTTAGGTGATATGGGTGCTGTTGTGACAAACTTGGCTCTAGGAACTACAAGGATGGGACATAGACTAGGTGGAGCCAGCCCCAAGAAGAAAGGGGCGGCATTGGAGGAGGCCGACACACTCGTCATGGATACAAAGCTAAAGATTATTGAAATTTTAGAGGTTAGTTATCATTTTTTTTCAGTGTTGTGTGTATTTAATTCCTTTCCACTTGGTGTTTTATATGCCTTCATGAGTCTCAGTAGTCAGTGTACATTGTAAAATTTTCTTTATGGTAGTTTATTGTTCCATATTGTAGTCCCCATGACTAAGTCAAGTTGTACTTTAATGATATGGCAGTCTCTCTTGCTTTCTTTTTCTCTTTCTTTCTTTCTCTTTTTCTCTTTCTTTCTTTCTCTTTTTCTCTTTATCTTTTTTCTATTTTTCTATTTTTCTCTTTTTCTCTTTATTTTTCTCTCTTTTTTTCTCTCTGTTTCTCTTTCACTTTTTCTCTTTCTCTCTCTCTTCCTCTCTATTTTATCCCTTCATCCTTCCCAAAGTTAGTTTGAAAATATATTCCATGAAAATTAAAATTTTCTCTTATTGTTTATTTAAACATTCCAATAATCACAAGACCTTTTGTTTTTCACTTGTGTGTGTGTGTGTTTGTTTTCATGTTTCCTATTTGCTTCTACCTCCTCCTATAACCCACAGTTTTTTATTCCTTCTCTCTAGTCATTTAAGTAAATTAGAAACATTATCAGGGCAAACACTGCTCCTTGTGGTATCCCATCGGATGACGTTACCCCTTGAGGACATTGGAGCACGACAAGCATTGTTTACAACAGATTCTTGCCACTAGCTTGTACTGTGTTTCTGCAGTGTTAGCAGGATTTTGTATTATTACTCAAGCAAGTTACTACTTGTCGCTGTGAAATATTTAATGCGAGAAAAAGCAAGCAGATCGTGATAAAAACATGCATTAATTACAGGATATTTTTATTTTTTTTATTTTTAGTAAGCTATATGGGAGAAGGGGAACATTCCCATGCTGAGAATCGAACCCAGACCTCATGGGTGAAAGCCATGTATCCTAGTCACTAGATCACATGGGAATACTATTTGCTGTTTGGAGTGACATCTGAACTGTCATATCTGCACGCCTCTACAAAGACAGTGATGGGTTTGAATGATCGTGAAAGCGTTTCATTTTTTTTTGGGTCACCCTGCATCGGTGGGAGATGTCTCCTACCAAGGCAGTGTGACCTGAAAAAGAAACACTTTCACCATTCACACTATCACTGTTTTGCCAGAGGCACACAAATATGGCTATTTTGTGATGCTTTATGCAAAACAGTTACATTAGCACCTAAAGTTCTTGACCTTAATATTATTTATGTATATCAACTACTCAAAGTAGAATAAGCATGTGAAATCAGCAAAATACAGCCTCTCCTCACTTAGCAACATACAGTGGACCCCCGGCTAACGAACACCCCGGAAATCGTACAATTATGTAAGTATAATATTGTAAGTGCTTCTGGAAGTGTATTTTTGGGAGTCTGAAATAAACTAACCTATGTGACATTATTTCTTAAGGAAGTAAATTCGTTCGGTAATGGCACTTGAGCAGGCTTCTGGAATGAATTTTTTTCGTTAGCCGGGGGTCCACTGTACTCGTTTACCGATGCCTCGGACTTATGACGGGCTCTCTGACCATTATTCATACCTAAATAATGTATATTAGAGCTGATTTCCTCTATTCTGTTTTTGCACTATACAGTACACTACTGTATAAACATTTAGAAATATACCAGAAATGTTATAAATGGTGCAAAGATGACATTAAAACAATATCAAAGATGGTTGACACAAACTCACTACCATTATAGTATGCTCCTCACTTAGCGATGAATTCGTTTAACGACGTGGTCTTAGGAATGGAACTCCGTCATTAACCCTTTGACTGTCGGAGGCCCCTTTCTGAAACTGTCATTCTATGTTGCAAAATTTTTGAAAAAAAAAAAAAAATTTTTATGAAATGATAGAGAATCTTTTCCTGATGGTAATGGCATGAAAAGTACGAAATTTGATGGAAAACTTATGGAATTACACTCTCGCAAAGTTAGCGATATCAGCAATATATACGCATCGGCGATTTCGCCGACTTTGAGCCCTATTTTCGGCCAATTCCATTGTTACAGTCGAACAAACTCATAGCTATTTCTTTAGAACTCCATTTGTTCTATCGATTGAGTACAAGAACCCACCAATTTACCGATTTCAACTACCCAATAAAGTGGTCAGAAATTGGCAATTTTGCCAATTTCATGCAAAATAAAAAAGATGTCAATTTCAAAATAGGGTCCAGAATAAGCAATGCAGACATTCCTGGCACTAAACTAAGATGTTATTTGTTCATTAGTCACGTCTTTAGGCCCCTCTTATATTACTCTTGCTTTCTATTTTGATTTTTTATTCACTCAAAAAATAGAAGATTTATTGTTATGCAGACTATTGCATTATTGTAAAAATGGTATAAATAATATCTGTGCACTTGTGAAAGAATATTAGACTCACCAGTTGATGTGTATTGGATGCGTGGCATGATTTGTTTACTCTTGAACATTGGCAAAAATTGAACATTTCTGCTACTTTTGAGCTCAATTTCAAGACCGTTTTCTTCGTGAAACTAATCAAAATCATCTCTATTCCAGTAATATGTTTGCCATTCTATCAAATGAGACCATGAAAACGAGAATACAACCATAAATACTATATGAAAATACACCTCAAAGTCGGCGTTTTAATCCAAAAAAACGGTCGGAGTTTTTTTTTCCTCATTATGCACTGTGTGCTGCAGGATTTTTTTTATACCATGCACACTGACCACACAGACCCATTCTCTCATATGTGGGCCTACCAGCTTTCTCCCGTTTGATTTGAAGCCGCTAGAATTTGTGAGTATATATACGTCCGAAACACTGGCTCGTAAGACGTATATATACGACCGAAACAGTCAAAGGGTTAAGTGAGGAGAGGCTGTACAATATGAAAGTATGGAGTATGGGTTAGTAAACCCTAGTTGCTTTTGAAACAGAAACATGAATTAGCTATTCCTTAGAGTTTGACCTTCTTTAGGAAATAAGTGTCAAGATTATGCATCAGTTGAATAGGCACTAAGATGAGATAGCATCCACGTAATGTATCAATGACCGACTCGGTAGGTTAATGAAATACAGCATATGAGAAGACTTTAAAAATTTAAAGGTTTAATAAAAAAGGAACCTCATATTGTTGGTCTAGCAAAAACAGGAGAAATAGATACAACTAATGCACATGTTGAACTGTATGGTTTCATAAATCGAAATGAAAAAAGAGACATGAATTATTACTTGATGCCAGCAGTAAGAAAATTAAAAAGTTCAGTCAGTGTAAGAAGCCCAGTGGCTGATGGCTGCAGTGAAATTAGAGAAGAAATAATGTGGGATAAAACCACTGGGAATTTTAAAAGCTTTCATGATAACTTTATAGAAGAAAGCTGGATACAACAAGAATAGACTATTCCTATAACTACACAAAGTTAATTACACACTTCATAAATATTAGGCTTTAATGTTCCCTTTCATGATTATCTAATAATCTCTCTCTTTCAAAGATGTTTAATTATTTCATAAATATGGTCTTTCACAAGTTTAAATTTTCTGTATCCACTTTGCATTTTCTCATTACTTAATCAGTTTTTATTGTTTATTATTCAACATCCTTTAAGCTTCCTCAAAATGCTCTGCATAACCAAGGGCTCTCTATATGTATGTATTACTAATTGCCATCCAGTATTATAAAAATATTATACCATCTGGAAATACATCTGTTATTATTATACATAATTATAATTATTTATTATTATTATTATTATTATTAATATATATTTTTTAGAACTGATTGGGTTCATTTAGCTAACCAGTAGCATTATATTTATCATTTATTAGTTTTCTCTCTCTTATATATTAGTGTGTTCCTACATTTCAGTTCCAATTTATAAGTTGCTCCCATTTATTCATGCTCTGCTATTTTCTGTCTTTTCTTACACTATAAAATGAACTGTTTTGGTGTAATATTTTTGTTTAATACACTTTGTATTATGTGTTCACTCAACCAGATTTTCATACTGACTAAAATTAATAAAACTGGAGGGCTATTGACACTGTTGAAATTGTTGCTGGTAAAAATAGAATTGTGTGATGGCCCTGAAGTGTGGGCTGCTCTGCCATACAGTTCAACCACTACTACAGGACAATTAGTTTTCATTTTGTTATTTGCCTCCTGTTTGGAAGAATTGACTAAATTTTCAGTGTATGTTGATCTTGTAGTACAGGGTCATATTTGAAATTTCTACGTAAATGCAGGATTTTTTTTTTTTTTTTTTTTGTAATTTTACTTTTCCATTGCTTTGGTTACTATATGTTTCTTCATTAAGCCCTTTTTAATTGAGAACTATTACCACTACGTCATAAATTTTTTCACTTTTCCATTAATTTAATACTGCTAGGGCAAATCACGTACTGTACTGGATAATTTTCAGACTTGAGGTTTAAATTGGTACATGTTCAATCTGCTATTTTTACAAACTTGTCATGATTTTGTTCATGTAGATAACATAAAACAAATATTTTGTTAATTATTTTGTCAGTAGATATTTCAATTAGGGATGGGACAATTTTTTTGCTGATACCAATTCCCAATTTTTAGCCAATACCAATACTTTTCCTGTATTTTTTATTTTAAAACTATAATGACTATGTTCAGTATACAATTTTTTTTTTTTTCAACAAGTCGGCCGTCTAACACCGAGGCAGGGTGACCCAAAAAGAAAGAAAATCCCCAAAAAGAAAATACTTTCATCATCATTCAACACTTTCACCACACTCATACATAATCACTGTCTTTGCAGAGGAGCTCAGATACGACAGATGAGAATAGTCCCTCCCAGCTGTCACTATCCCAGACCCCTCCTTTAAAGTGCAGGCATTGTACTTCCCATTTCCAGGACTCAAGTCCAACTAAATCAATTAACTGGTTTCCCTGAATCCCTTCACAAAATGTTACCCTGCTCACACTCCAACAGATCGTCATGTCCCAAAAACCATTCGTCTCCATTCACTCCTATCTAACACGCTCACACATGCTTGCTGGAAGTCCAAGCCCCTCGCCCACAAAACCTCCTTTACCCCTTCCCTCCAACCTTTTCTAGGACGACCCCTACCCCGCCTTCCTTCCCCTACAGATTTATACGCTCTCCAAGTCATTCTACTTTGATCCATTCTCTCTAAATGACCAAACCACCTCAACAACCCCTCTGACAAATACTTTTAGTAACTCCACACCTCCTAATTTCCACATTTCGAATTTTCTGCATAATATTTACACCACACATTGCCCTTAGACAGGACATCTCCACTGCCTCCAGCCTCCTCCTCCTCGCTGCAGCATTTGCAACCCATGCTTCACACCCATATAAGAGTGTTGGTACCACTATACTTTTGTACATTCCCTTCTTTGCCTCCATGGATAACGTTTTTTGTCTCCACAGATACCTCAATGCACCACTCGCCTTTTTTCCTTCATCAATTCTATGGTTAACCTCATCCTTCATAAACTCATCCGCTGACACGTCAACTCCCAAATATCTGAAAACATTTACTTCTTCCATAATCCCTCTCTCCAATGTGATATCCAATTTTTCTTTATTTAAATCTTTTGATACCCTCATCACCTTACTCTTATCTATGTTCACTTTTAACTTTCTACCTTTACACACTCTCCCAAACTCATCCACTAACCTTTGCAACTTTTCTTTAGAATCTCCAATAAGCACAGTATCATCAGCAAAAAGTAACTGTGTCAACTCCCATTTTGCATTTAATTCTCCATAATTTAATCCCACCCCTCTCCCCAACACCCTAGCATTTACTTCTTTTACAACCCCATCTATAAATATATTAAACAACCATGGTGACATTACACATCCCTGTCTAAGACCTACTTATACCGGGAAGTAATCTCCCTCTCTCCTACACACCCTAACCTGAGCCTCACTATCCTCATAAAAACTCTTTACAGACTTCAGTAACTTACTACCTATTCCATACACTTGCAACATTTGCCACATTGCTCCCCTATCCACTCTATCATATGCCTTTTCTAAATCCATAAATGCAATAAAAACTTCTCTACCTTTATCTAAATACTGTTCACTTATATGCTTTACTGTAAACACTTGATCTACACATCCCCTACCCACTCTAAAGCCTCCTTGCTCATCTGCAATCCTACTCTCTGTCTTACCTCTAATTCTTTCAATAATAACCCTGCCATACACTTTACCTGGTATACTCAGTAAACTTCTTTCTTTCTTTCAACACGTCGGTCGTTTCCTACCGAAGCGGGGTGGCCGAAAAGGAAAAACGAAAGTTTCTCCTTTTACATTTAGTAATATATACAGGAGAAGGGGTTACTAGCCCCTTGCTCCCGGCATTTTAGTCGCCTCTTACGACACGCATGGCTTACGGAGGATGAATTCTGTTCCACTTCCCCATGGAGAACTCAGTAAACTTATTCCCCTTCCCTTTATATAAAGGAACTATACATGCTCTCTGCCAATCCCTAGGTACCTTCCCTCTTTCATACATTTATTAAACAAAAATAAAAACCACTCCAGCACTATATTTCCCCCTGCTTTTAACATTTCTGTCATGATCCCGTCAGTTCCAGCTGCTTTACCCCCTTTCATTCTACGTAATGCCTCACGCACCTCCCCCACACTCACATCCTGCTCTTCTTCACTCCTAAACGATGTTGTACCTCCCTGGCCAGTACATGAAATTACCGCCTCCCTTTTTTCATCGACATTTAAAAGTTCCTCAAAATATTCCCGCCATCTACCCAATACCTCCAGCTCCCCATCTACTAACTCCCCTACTCTGTTTTTAACTGACAAATCCATTTGTTTCCTAGGCTTTCTTACCTTGTTTATCTCACTCCAAAAAATTTTCTTGTTTTCAGCAAAATTTCTTGACAGAGCCTCTCCCATTCTTTCATCCGCTCTTCTTTTGCACTCTCTCACCACTCTCTTCACCTTTCTTTTACTCTCCATATACTCTGCTCTTCTATTAACACTTCTGTTTTGTAAAAACCTCTCATAAGCTACCTTTTTCTCTTTTATCACACCCTTTACTTCTTCATTCCACCACTCTTTCCTCCTGCACCCACCCTCCTATAGCCACAAACTTCTGCCCCACATTCTAATACTGCATTTTTAAAACTATCCCAACTCTCTTCAACCCCCCCCACTACTCATACTTGCACTAGCCCACCTTTCTGCCAATAGTTGCTTATATCTCACCCTAACTTCCTCCTCCCTTAGTTTATACACTTTTACCTCTCTCTTACTTGCTGTTGCCATTTTCTTTTTGACCCATCTACCTTTTACTCTAACTGTAGCTACAACCAAATAATGATCTGATATATCTGTTGCCCCTCTATAAACATGTACATCTGAAGCCTACCCATCAACCTTTTATCCACCAATACATAATCCAACAAACTACTTTCTTACGTGCTATATCATACCTTGTATATTTATTTATCCTCTTTTTCATAAAATATGTATTACTTATTTCCAAACCTCTTTCTACACATAGCTCAATTAATGGTTCCCCATTTACATTTAACCCTGGCACCCCAAATTTACCTACTACTCCCTCCACAACATTTTTACCCACTTTAGCATTAAGATCCCCAACCACAATTACTCTCACTTGGTTCAAAACTCCCCACACACTCACTCAACATTTCCCAAAATCTCTCTCTCTTCTCTACACTTCTCACTTCTCCAGGTGCATAAACACTTACTATAACCCACTTTTCACATCCAACCTTTATTTTACTCCACATAATCCTTGAATTTATACATTTATATTCCTTCTTTACCTGCCATAACTGATTATTGAACATTATTGCCACTCCTTCTTTAGCTCTAACTCTATTTGAAACCCCTGACCTAATCCCATTTATTTCTCCCCACTGAAACTCTCCTACCCCCTTCAGCTTTGTTCCACTTAAAGCCAGGACATCCAGCTTCTTTTCATTCATAACATCTACAATCATCTCCTTCTTATCATTCGCACAACATCCACGCACATTCAAACATCCCACTTTGACGGTTTTCTTCTTTTTTTTTTAGTAAGCTATACAGGAAAAGGGGTTACTAACCTATTGTTCCCGGCATTTTAGTTGACTTTTACAACACGCATGGCTTACGGAGGAAAGATTCTTATTCCACTTCCCCATGGATATGAAAGGAAAAGCAATAAGAACAAGAACTATTAAGATATAATCAAAGAAAACTCAGATGAGTGTGTATACATAAACGTGTACATGTTTGCGTAGTGTGACCTAAGTGTAAGTAGAAGTAGCAAGACGTACCTGAAATCTTGCATGTTTATGAGACAGAAAAAAGACACCAGCAATCCTACCATCATGTAAAACAGTTTCAGGTTTCTGTTTCACAGTCACCTGGCAGGATGGTAGTACCTCCCTGGGTGGTTGCTGTCTACCAACCTACTACCTATACAGTATACATGTAAGGATTAATTTCTCTTGAGATTATAATGTCATTACTCATCACTTGGCTGGCTGGCTTGTTGGCCTACATTAAGACTACAAATATTTTAAGGTAAGTAATGAGTGTACCTCCCACACCTGTCTTTCTAGAAATAAATACTATTCACCTCTCACCCTACATTAAGACAACAAATATTTTGAGGTAAATGATGATTGTACTGTGTGTGTATTTTACTTTTTATTGTTTTTTAATGCCTAGTTCTATTGTTAACTTAATATATGTTAGTGTAAACTTATCTGGCATTTATATGCATTTATAAGTGGAAAAAATGGCGATGACTTCTTTCTGGTGGTAGCCTGGAACCTAACCTGCTGTATAAGTGGGGCCCTGCTGTATTTCCAATAGTTGAATGGGTAGAATTTGGTTGATTGGAACAATGCAATTGGCTTAAAATAGAACTCAAACTGGGTGAAATTGTTGTGTAAATTGCACCTAACATAAATTGTAAGTAGTAGATTGGTAGACAGCAACCACCCAGGGAGGTACTACCGTCCTGCCAAGTGAGAGTAAAATGAATGCCTGTATTTGTTTTACATAATGGTAGGATTGCTGGTGTCTTTTTTCTGTCTCATAAACCTGCAAGATTTCAGGTCACACTACACATGCATGTACACGTTTTGTATACACACTCATCTCAGTTTTCTTTGATTTTATCTTAATAGTTCTTGTTACTAGGACTAGGTAGTAGGTTGGTAGACAGCAACCACCCAGGGAGGTACTACCATCCTGCCAGGTGACTGTGAAACAGAAACCTGAAACTGTTTTTACATGATGGTAGGATTGCTGGTGTCTTTTTTCTGTCTCATAAACATGCAAGATTTCAGGTACGTCTTGCTACTTATACTTA
This sequence comes from Cherax destructor, assembly GCA_009830355.1. Taxonomy (NCBI): domain Eukaryota; kingdom Metazoa; phylum Arthropoda; class Malacostraca; order Decapoda; family Parastacidae; genus Cherax; species Cherax destructor. Next base: position 118,486 of record WNWK01003672.1, read on the forward strand.
CACTTAGGTCACACTACGCAAACATATACACGTTTATGTATACACACTCATCTGAGTTTTCTTTGATTTTATCTTAATAGTTCTTGTTCTTATTGCTTTTCCCTTTCATATCCATGGGGAAGTGGAATAAGAATCTTTCCTCCGTAAGCCATGCGTGTTGTAAAAGTCAACTAAAATGCCGGGAACAATGGGCTAGTAACCCCTTTTCCTGTATAGCTTACTAAAAGGAAGAAGAAGAAAACCGTCAAAGTGGGATGTTTGAATGTGCGTGGATGTTGTGCGAATGATAAGAAAGAGATGATTGTAGATGTTATGAATGAAAAGAAGCTGGATGTCCTGGCTTTAAGTGAGACAAAGCTGAAGGGGTAGGAGAGTTTCAGTGGGGAGAAATAAATGGGATTAGATCAGGGTTTCAAATAGAGTTAGAGCTAAAGAAGGAGTGGCAATAATGTTGAATAATCAGTTATGGCAGGTAAAGAAGGAATATAAATGTATAAATTCAAGGATTATGTGGAGTAAAATAAAGGTTGGATGTGAAAAGTGGGTTATAGTAAGTGTTTATGCACCTGGAGAAGAGAGAAGTGTAGAGGAGAGAGAGATTTTGGAAATGTTGAGTGAGTGTGTGGGGAGTTTGAACCAAGTGAGAGAGTAATTGTGGTTGGGGATCTTAATGCTAAAGTGGGTAAAAATGTTGTGGATGGAGTAGTAGGTAAATTTGGGGTGCCAGGGGTAAATGTAAATGGGGAACCATTAATTGAGCTATGTGTAGAAAGAGGTTTGGTAATAAGTAGTACATATTTTATGAAAAAAAGGATAAATAAATATACAAGGTATGATATAGCACGTAAGGAAAGTAGTTTGTTGGATTATGTATTAGTGGATAAAGGTTGATGAGTAGGCTTCAGGATGTACATGTTTATAGAGGGCAACGGATATATCAGATCATTATTTGGTTGTAGCTACAGTTAGAGTAAAAGGTAGATGGGACAAAAAGAAAGTGGCAACAGCAAGTAAGAGAGAGGTGCAAGTGTATAAACTAAGGGAGGAGGAAGTTAGGGTGAGATATAAGCAACTATTGTCAGAAAGGTGGGCTAGTGCAAGTAGGAGTAGTGGGGGGGTTGAAGAGAGTTGGGATAGTTTTAAAAATGCAGTATTAGAATGTGGGGCAGAAGTTTGTGGCTATAGGAGGGTGGGTGCAGGAGGAAAGAGGAGTGAGTGGTGGAATGAAGAAGTAAAGGGTGTGATAAAAGAGAAAAAGGTAGCTTATGAGAGGTTTTTACAAAACAGAAGTGTTAATAGAAGAGCAGAGTATATGGAAAGTAAAAGAAAGGTGAAGAGAGTGGTGAGAGAGTGTAAAAGAAGAGCGGATGAAAGAATGGGAGAGGCTCTGTCAAGAAATTTTGCTGAAAACAAGAAAAAATTTTGGAGTGAGATAAACAAGGTAAGAAAGCCTAGGGAACGAATGGATTTGTCAGTTAAAAACAGAGTAGGGGAGTTAGTAGATGGGGAGCTGGAGGTATTGGGTAGATGGCGGTAATATTTTGAGAAACTTTTAAATGTCGATGAAAAAAGGGAGGCGGTAATTTCATGTACTGGCCAGGGAGGTACAACATCGTTTAGGAGTGAAGAAGAGCAGGATGTGAGTGTGGGGAGGTGCGTGAGGCATTACGTAGAATGAAAGGGGTAAAGCAGCTGGAATTGACGGAATCATGACAGAAATGTTAAAAGCAGGGGGATATAGTGCTGGAGTGGTTGGTATTTTTGTTTAATAAATGTATGAAAGAGGGAAGGTACCTAGGGATTGGCAGAGAGCATGTATAGTTCCTTTATATAAAGGGAAGGGGGATAAAGAAGTGTAAAAATTATAGGGGAATAAGTTTACTGAGTATACCAGGTAAAGTGTATGGCAGGGTTATTATTGAAAGAATTAGAGGTAAGACAGAGAGTAGGATTGCAGATGAGCAAGGAGGCTTTAGAGTGGGTAGGGGATGTGTAGATCAAGTGTTTACAGTGAAGCATATATGTGAACAGTACTTAGATAAAGGTAGAAGTTTTTATTGCATTTATGGATTTAGAAAAGGCATATGATAGAGTGGATAGGGCAGCAATGTGGCAAATGTTGCAAGTGTATGGAATAGGTAGTAAGTTACTGAAGGCTGTAAAGTTTTTATGAGGATAGTGAGGCTCAGGTTAGGGTGTGTAGGGAGAGGGAGATTACTTCCCGGTAAAGTAGGTCTTAGACAGGGATGTGTAATGTCACCATGGCTGTTTAATATATTTATAGATGGGGTTGTAAAAGAATAAATGCTAGGGTGTTGGGGAGAGGGGTGGGATTAAATTATGGAGAATTAAATGCAAAATGGGAGTTGACACAGTTACTTTTGCTGATGATACTGTGCTTATGGGAGATTCTAAAGAAAAGTTGCAAGGTTAGTGGACGAGTTTGGGAAGTGTGTAAAGGTAGAAAGTTAAAAGTGAACATAGATAAAGTAAGGTGATGAGGTATAAAAGCGATTTAAATAAAGAAAAATTGGATATCACATTGGAGAGAGGGATTATGGAAGAAGTAAATGTTTTCAGATATTTGGGTGTTGACGTGTCAGCGGATGGTTTATGAAGGATGAGGTTAACCATAGAATTGATGAAGGAAAAAAGGTGAGTGGTGCATTGAGGTATCTGTGGAACAAAAAGTTATCCATGGAGGCAAGAAGGGAATGACGAAAGTATAGTGGTACCAACACTCTTATATGGGTGTAAAGCATGGGTTGCAAATGCTGCAGGGGGAGGCTGGAGGCAGTGGAGATGTCCTGTCTAGGGCAATGTGTGGTGTAAATATTATGCAGAAAATTGGAATGTGGAAGTGGAGGTGTGGGTTATAAAAGTATTTGTCAGAGGGTTGTTGAGGTGGTTTGGTCATTTAGAGAATGGATCAAAGTAGAATGACTTGGAGGCGTATAAATCTGTAGGGAAGGAAGGCGGGGTAGGAGTCGTCCTAAAAAAGGTTGGAGGGAAGGGGAAAAGGGAGGTTTTGTGGGCGAGGGCTTGGACTTCCAGCAAGCATGTGGCGTGTTAGATAGGAGTGAATGAGTAGATGGTTTTGGGACATGCGATCTGTTGGAGTGTGAGCAGGGTAACATTTGTAAGGGATTCAGAAACCAGTTGTGATTTAATTCGACTTGAGTCCTGGAAATGGGAAGTACAATGCCTGCTCTTTAAAGGGGGGTCTGAGATAGTGACAGCTGGGGGGGACTTTTCTCCAGCTGTATCTAGTCCTCTGCAAAGACAGTGATTATGTATGAGTGTGGTAAAGTGTTGAAGATGTGAAAGTATTTTCTTTTGGGATTTTCTTTCTTTTTGGGTCACCCTGCCTTGGTGGGAGGGCCATTGTTGAAAAAAAAAAAGTTCTTGTTCTTATTACTTTTCCTTTCATATCCATGGGGAAGTGGAATAAGAATCTTTCCTCCGTAAGCCATGCGTGTTGTAAAAGTCAACTAAATGCCGGAACAATGGCTAGTAACCCCTTTTCCTGTATAGCTTACTAAAAGAAAAGAAGAAAACCTCAAAGTGGGATGTTTGAATGTGCATGGATGTTGTGCGAAGATAAGAAAAGATGATTGTAGATGTGATGAATGAAAGGAAGCTAGATGTCCTGGCTTTAAGTGAGACAAAGTTGAAGGGGAAGGAGGTTTCAGTGGGGAGAAATAAATGGGATTAGGTCAGGGTTTCAAATAGGTTAAGCTAAAGAAGGAGTGGCAATATGTTGAATAATCAGTTACGGCAGGTAAAAAGAATATAAATGTGTAAATTCAAGGATTATGTGAGTAAAATAAAGGTTGGATGTGAAAAGTGGGTTATAGTAAGTGTTTATGCACCTGGAGAAGAGAGAAGTGTAGAGGAGAGAGAGATTTTGGGAAATGTTCAGTGAGTGAGTGGGGAGTTTGAACCAAGTGAGAGAGTACTTGTGGTTGGGGATATTAATGCTAAAATGGGTACAAATGTTGTGGAGGGAGTAGTAGGTAAATTTGGGGTGCCAGGGGTAAATGTAAATGGGACCTTTAATTGAGGCTTCATGTTGAAAGAGGTTTGGTAATAATTAATACATATTTTATGAAAAAGAGGATAAATAAGTATACAAGGTATGATATAACATGTAATGAAAGTAGTTTGTTAATTATGTATTCGTGAATAAAAGGTTGATGAGTAGGCTTCAGGATGTACATGTTTATAGAGGGGCAACGGATATATCGGATCATTATTTAGTTGTAGCTACAGTTAGAGTAAAAGGTAGATGGGACAAAAAAAATTGGCAACAGCAAGTAAGAGAGCTAAAAGTGTATAAACTAAGGGAGGAGGAAGTTAGGGTGAGATATAAGCAACTATTGGCAGAAAGGTGGGCTATTGCAGTATGAATAGTGGGGGTGTTTGAAGAGGGTTGGGTAGTTTTAAAAATGAGTATTAAAATTTGGGGCAGAAGTTTGTGGCTATAGGAGGGTGGGTGCAGGAGGAAGAGGAGTGAGTGTTGGAATGAAGAAGTAAAGAGTGTCATAAAAGTGAAAAAGGTAGCTTATGAGAGGTTTTTACAAAACAGAAGTGTTAATAGAAGAGCAGAGTATATGAAGAGTAAAAGAAAGTTGAAGAGAGTGGTGAGAAGTGCAAAAGGAGAGCAGATGAAAAGGTGGGAGAGGCTCTGTCAAGAAATTTTCCTGAAAACAAGAAAAATTTTGGAGTGAGATAAACACGTTAAAAAGCCTAGGAACAATGGATTTGTCATTAAAAACAGAGTAGGGGAGTTAGTAGATGGGGAGCTGGAGGTATTGGGTAGATGGAGGAATATTCTGAGGAATTTTAAATTCGATTGGGAGGGTAATTTATCACTAAGGAGGTATCATCATTTAAAGTGAAAAGACAGGAGGGTGGGGGAGCGTAATTTATGTAGAATGAGGGAACTCAACTCAGATCGTAATAACGATTCAAAACTTTCCACGGAGGTTGAACCCGCGTAAGTTCTGGAGCATGGTAATTTTGAGATCTCGACAGGGGGTTGGAGGCCCCCTGGTATGGTGTGAAAGGGTAAAGCAGCTGGAACTGACAGGATCATGACAGAAATGTTAAAAGTAGGGAGATATAGTGTTGCAGTGGTTGGTATTTTTGTTTAATAAAGGTATGAAAGAGGGAAGGTACCTAGAGATTGGCAGAGAGCATGTATAGTTCCTTTATATAAAGGGAAAAAGGGGGGATAAAAGAGATTGTAAGAATTATAGGGGAATAAGTTTATTGTTGAGTATCCTAGATAAAGTGTATGGCAGGAGTTTATTTTTTGAAAGAATTAGAGGTAAGACAGAGGTAGGATTGCAGACGAGCAAGGAGGCTTTAGAGTGGGTAGGGGATGTGTAGATCAAGTGTTTAAAATGAAGCATATATTTTTTTTTTTCAACAAGTCGGCCGTCTCCATCCAAGGCAGGAGTGACCCAAAAAAGAAAAAATCCCCAAAAAGAAAATGCTTTCATCATCATTCAACCTTCCACCACACTCATACATAATCACTGTCTTTAGAGGCGCTCAGATACTCACTGAGAATAGTCCCTCCCAGCTGTCACTGTCCCAGACCCTCCTTTAACCCTTTGACTGTTTCGAAACGTATATATACGTCTTACGAGCCAATGTTTCGGACGTATTTATACGCTAAATTCTAGCCGCTCAAATCAAGCAGGAAGAACTGGTAGGCCCACATGTGAGAGAATGGGTCTGTGTGGTCAGTGTGCGCAGTATAAAAAAATCCTGCAGCAAGCAGTACATAATGAGAAAAAAAAACTCCGACCGTGTTTTTGGATTAAAACGCCGACTTTGAGTGTATTTTCGTATAGTATTTATGGTTGTATTCTCTTTGTCATGGTCTCATTTGATAGAATGGAAAACATATTACAGAATAGAGATGATTTTGATTAGTTTCATGATGTAAGTGATCTTGAAATTGAGCTCAAAGTAGCAGAAATGTTCGATTTTTGCCAATGTTCAAAGTAAACAAATCACCCACGCGTCAATACCATCAACTGGTGAGTCTAATATTCTTTCACAAGTGCACAGATATTATTTATACCAATTTTTACAATAATGCAATAGTCTACATAACAATAAATCTTCTATTTTTGTGTGAATAAAAAATCAAAATAGAAAGCAAGAGTAATGTAAGAGGGCCTAAAGATGTGACTAATGAACAGATAACATCTTATTTTAGTGCTAGGATGTCTGCATTGTTTATTCTGGACCCTATTTTGAAATTGACATCTTTTATTTTGCATGAAATTGGCGAAATTGCCATTTCTGACCACTTTATTGGGTAGTTGAGTTCAGTTAATTGGTGATTTCTTGTCTCAATCGATAGAACAAATGGAGTTCTAAAGAAATAGCTATGAGTTTGGTCGACCTGTCCCAATGGAATTGGTCGAAAATAGGGCTCAAAGTCGGCGAAATGCGATGCGCATATATCACGACATCGCTAACTTTGCGAGGCGTAATTCCGTAAGTTTTCAATCAAATTTCCTACTTTTGGTGTCATTACCATCAGGGGAAAAAATTCTCTATCATTTCATAAGAAAAAAAAATTTTTTTTTTCCAAAATTTTCCGACATAGAATGACAGTTTCAGAATGGGGCCTCCGACAGTCAAAGGGTTAAAGTGCAGGCATTGTACTTCCCATTTCAGGACTCAAGTCCAACTAAATCAATTAACTGGTTTCCCTGAATCCCTTCACAAAATGTTACCCTGCTCACACTCCAACAGCTCGTCAGGTCCCAAAAACCATTGTCTCCATTCACTCCTATCTAACACGCTCACACATGCTTGCTGGAAGTCCACCCTCGCCCACAAAACCTCCTTTACCCCCTCAGTCCAACCTTTTTTTGGGCGACCCCTACCCCTTCCTTCCCTACAGATTTATACGCTCTCCAAGTCATTCTACTTTTTATCCCCTTTTTCTCTAAATGACCAAACCACCTCAACAACCCCTCTTCAGCCCTCTGACAAATACTTTTTTGTAACTCCACACCTTCTCCTAATTTCCACATTCCGGGGAATTGCATAATATTTAAACCCCACATTGCCCTTAGACAGGACATCTCCCTGCCTCCAGCCTCCTCCTCGCTGCAGCAGTTGCAACCCATGCTTCACACCCAGTCTCACAGAAACACACCCTGGCTCAAAGCAACACACCCAGGCTTACAGCAACACACCCAGTCTCACAGAAACACACCCTGGCTCACAGCAACACACCCAGTCTCACAGCAACACACCCAGGCTCACAGCAACACACCCAGTCTCACAGCAATAAACCCCAAACTCACAGAAACACACCCACTCACAGAAACACACCCAGTCTCAAAGTAACACACCCAGTCTCAAAGCAACACACCCAGTCTCACAGAAACACACCCAGGCTCACAGCAACACAGCCAGGCTCAAAGCAACACAGCCAGGATCACAGCAACACACCCAGGCTCACAGCAACACACCCAATCTCACAGAAACACACCCTGGCTCACAGAAACACACCCAGTCTCACGGGAACACATTCAGTCACCCCCAGTTGATCATCTCAATGGTCTAATACGTGTCCAAGTGGCCGTTTAATGTGTGTTCATCTGACCGACTTTTTAAACAAACAAACAAACAAATTTTATTTCATTGCAGGTTACATGGGTATTGGGTTACAATGAAAATTTAGTGCAAGGAGAGCCACTGACATGCCATGGCATTAGGGCAGCTTATTCTAGTCCTTAAAAACTAGGTACTTAATATTAGAGAAATTTATTGAGTTTATTCTAGTTAAAAATTATTTTTTAAAATTACAATTAAAAAATTTTACTGTTTAAATTATTATATAATGATATTAGATCTTAGATTGTTACAGGTGTTAAGATTCTTGAATGATAATATGGAATTGAGATTATCTTAAGGAAAATAACATTGAGCTTTTTTGACATTAACTTATAATATGAGAAAAGGTAACATAATAGTAACATATTATTAAAAATTGAGATATCGTATAGGAAAGTAACAATGAGCATTTTTCAAATGTTTATAGCATGATCATTTGGTTTGGTTGGTAGGTGGTTTTGATTGAGTCTTAAATTGTTTTTTCAGACAAGATTATCTTAATATTTACTGGTAATGAATTCCAGATTCTGGGGCCCTTTATGTGCATAGAATTTTACATAGGTTGATATGAACACGGGGTATATCAAAAAGTGATCTGTGTCGTGTGTTGTGGTCATGTCTTTTAAAAGTTGGTGGGGGAGAGTTTTGAGCAGAGGGTTTATATTAGAGTGAAAAGTTTTATATATGTAGTAGGCACAAGAGTAAGTATGAATGTTCTTTACGGTGAGTAGTTTGAGACTTTTGAATATTGGTGGAGTATGCTGTCTAGAGTGGGAATTTGTTATCCTGACTGCGGCCTTTTGTTTGTTATGAGTGGTCTAGGTGTTTTCGTTTTTGATCCCGGGGATGCACAGATTCCATAGGTGAGATATGTGATATGTAGCATGTCTATATAATCTTCCAAAACATGTCATAGATGGATTATTGAAAATATTTATGATAGTGTAAATATACAACATTTTTAGTGCCACAGAGCGACATTATTTCTATTTAATTGGGTCTTCAACACAAGTGAAACACTCTCTTAGCTACTCCCTTGCCTGGCTTAGCTTTTACTTTGTAACTTTTTATCACAACTACTCCTAGATGCCATTGTAACACAAACATAGTATAATACAATAAGTTCTCAACTTACAAATACGCTGAGAATCTTGTGTATAATATGATTCTTATACAGTTGACCCCCGAGTAACGGTCTGTCCGAATAACAGTTTTTTCGTGTAAAGGTTGCTTTTTACGGTCAATATTTTTCTCGTGTAGCGGTTTTACTCATGTAGCGGTCCGTACCAGACCTGTCCGCCTGCATGCGTTTGCATGCCTCGCCGCGCAGGACGCCAGTCTAGCGTTGTTTACATTTGAGTGAACAATACCCAGCGCGCTCTTTCAAACATTCACAATACATTTGTTGTGTTTATTGGTGGTTTAGTGATTTTCACTGTGAAATAAGTCACCATGGGTCCAAAGAAGCTTCCTAGTGGCACCCCTGTGGTAAAGAGAGTGAGGAACACCATCGAACTGAAGAAAGAGATTGTTGAAAAATATGAGTGGCGTACGTGTGAGTGAGATTGCCAGGATGTACGGAAAAAAACAATCTACTATATCACCACTATCCTGGCAAAGAGAAAAGAAATCAAGGACACTAATGTTGCAAAAGGGGTTGATATGTTAATGAAAAATAGATCAAAAACAGTGGATGAGGTTGAGAAGTTGTTGGGGGTCTGGATCAGTGAAAAACAGATAGCAGGTGATAGTATATCCACGGCGATAATTTGTGAAAAGGCAAGGCAGTTGCACGCAGATCTTGTCAAGACAATGCCCGCAACCAGTGCTGAGGAGAGTGATTTTAAAGCCAGCAGAGGCTGGTTTGAGAGGTTTAAGAAACGTAGTGGCATACACAGTGTTACAATTTATTTCTTTGCTTGTGTACATAGGTTTACATTTCAATCATAAATTGAGGTGCAAGGAGAGACATGCCTTGGCATTAGGGGCAGCTTAATCTAATGGCTTATAGACTATGAACATAATATTGGAGTAATTGAGTGAGTTTGTATTGGTAGATCGTTCAAATTATGATATGATGATAATGGAAATAAATGGTATAAAATACCGACATAATGGAAAAATAAACACATAAGCAGCACAATGTTGTGAGGCATGGTAAGGCAGCTATTTTCTTAGTTTTCTGGATATTTTCTTAGTTCTCTGGATATTTTCCTACTTTTTCTGGATATTTTGCTAATTTTCTGGATATTTTCTTAGTTCTCTGGATATTTTCCTATTTTTTCTGGATATTTTCCTAGTTTTCTGGATATTTTCAGAGTTCTCAGACAAACGTGCAGCTGAAAAGTTTGTGAGTGAATTTAAGGGGTATGTAGAGGCTGAAGAATTCCTCCCCCAACAAGTGTTTAATTGTGATGAAACAGGCCTCTTTTGGAAGAAAATGCCAAAGAGGAGCTTCATTACTCAGGAGGAAAAGGCACTGCCAGGACACAAGCCTATGAAAGACAGGCTAACTCTCATGATGTGTGCTAATGCCAGTGGCGATTTCAAAGTGAAGCCTTTACTGGTGTATCACGCAGAAAATCCCAGAGCCTTCAAGAAACACAATGTTAACAGGAATAATTTGTGCATGCATTGGAAGGCTAACACCAAGGCATGGGTCACTAAGGACATTTTCGTGGAATGGTTGACTGGAGTGTTTGGCCCTAGTGTGAAGAAATACCTCCTGGAAAAGAAATTGGGACTCAAGTGCCTCCTGGTACTGGACAATGCTCCTGCTCATCCTCCCAACTTGCAAGACTATTTGTCTGACAACTTCAATTTCATCACAGTGAAGTTATTGCCTCCTAACACCACTCCTCTCATCCAGCCCATGGACCAGCAGGTCATTGCAAACTTCAAGAAACTGTACACCAAAGCAATGTTTCAAAGGTGCTTTGACATAACCTCAGTCTCTGAATTGACCCTAAGAGAGTTCTGGAAAGATCACTTCAATATCGTCCATTGCATAGGCCTTATTGGTAAGGCTTGGGAGGGAGTGACTTCCAGGACTTTGAACTCTGCTTGGAGACCACTGTGGCCAGATTGTGTTGAAAAGAGGGATTTTGAAGGATTTGAGGCTGACCCTGTGCCTGTTGTGGAAGATATTGTGGCATTGGGGAACAGCCTGGGGTTGGAGTTGAGTGGTGAGGATGAGGAAGAGTTGGTGGAGGACCACAGGGTAGAGCTAACAACTGAAGAGCTGCAACAGCTGGAACTGGAACAGCATCAGACCAGAGTTGAGGTTATTGATTCACAGGAGGATGAAGAGGGAGTGAAGGAGGTGCCTTCTTCATTTTTAAGCAAAATTAAAGGTTATTTTCAGGCCACAGTAAACTGACACTCAAAACTGAATCCGTGGATACAGGTGTTTTTTAAAGGTATAACTAACACCTGTGCCTAAACAACTTTTTACTTGCATAACATTTCTAGGATGACAAAATCTAAAACACTTAGATTAGAAAGTGTGTTTGGTGACATAAAGATCTTTGGACCTTTTACCATGCACGGGGTGGAGACAAACTCTGCCCCTTGATCCTCTGCTGCGCTCATGTTGCAGTGTAAATCCAAACCCCTGGCTGCCCTCCTGGCTATTTCTCAAGTCATTCACCAGTCTGTGAAAAATAAAACATAACAGTTTAATAGTGGAAATGATCACACTCATAAGGAAGATTTTTTTTGTATTTAAAATTGAAAAACTTGTGTGGTTCACACTCATAAGAAGATTATTAATGTTTTTTCAAAAAATAAAATACAGTGGCCCCCGGGTTTTTTCGTACTGCTCCAAACTCGAACAATTATGTAAGTGTATTTTTGTAAGTGCTTTTTTAGTGTTTTTTTGGAGGTCTAAAAGGACTAATCTAATTATTCCTTAGAAAAAATGTTTGTCGACTTGAAAAACATTCTGGAACAAATTAATTACGAAAACCGGGGGTCCTGTATGTAAAATAAATCTGGAATGCAAAATAAATTTTACAAAGTGTCATAGATGAAAAATGTACTGTAACGAAGTTAAGAGATTTTGCTGGGTAGTAGACAGCAACCTCAGGGAGGTACTATCCTGCCAGGTGACTGTGAAACAGAAACCTGAAACTGTTTTACATGATGGTAGGATTGCTGGTGTCTTTTTTCTGTCTCATAAACATGCAAGATTCAGGAGCGCTCTTCTACTTACACTTAGGTCACACTACGCAAACATGTACACATTTATGTATACACACTCATCTGAGTTTTTTTGATTTTATCTTAATAGTTCTTGTTCTTATTGCTTTTCCCTTTCATATCCATGGGGAAGTGGAATAAGAATCTTTCCTCCGTAAGCCATGGTGTTGTAAAAGTCAACTAAAATGCGGGAACAATGGGCTAGTAACCCCTTTTCCTGTATAGCTTACTAAAAAGAAGAAGAAGAAAACCGTCAAAGTGGGATGTTTGAATGTGCGTGGATGTTGTCGAATGATAAGAAAGAGATGATTGTAGATGTTATGAATGAAAAGAAGCTGGATGTCCTGGCTTTAAGTGAGACAAAGCTGAAGGGGTAGGAGAGTTTCAGTGGGGAGAAATAAATGGGATTAGATCAGGGTTTCAAATAGAGTTAGAGCTAAAGAAGGATGGCAATAATGTTGAATAATCAGTTATGGCAGGTAAAGAAGGAATATAAATGTATAATTTCAAGGATTATGTGGAGTAAAATAAAGGTTGGATGTGAAAAATGGGTTATAGTAAGTGTTTATGCACCTGGAGAAGAGAGAAGTGTAGAGGAGAGAGAGAGATTTTGGGAAATGTTGAGTGAGTGTGTGGGAGTTTTGAACCAAGTGAGAGAGTAATTGTGGTTGGGATCTTAATGCTAAAGTGGGTAAAAATGTTGTGGAGGGAGTAGTAGGTAAATTTGGGGTGACCAGGGGTAAATGTAAATGGGGAACTATTAATTGAGCTATGTGTAGAAAGAGGTTTGGTAATAAGTAATACATATTTTATGAAAAAGAGGATAAATAAATATACAAGGTATGATATAGCACGTAAGGAAAGTAGTTTGTTGGATTATGCATTGGTGGATAAAGGTTGATGAGTAGGCTTCAGGATGTACATGTTTATAGAGGGCAACAGATATATCAGATCATTATTTGGTTGTAGCTACAGTTAGAGTAAAAGGTAGATGGGACAAAAAGAAAATGGCACAGCAAGTAAGAGAGAGGTAAAGTGTATAAACTAAGGGAGGAGGAAGTTAGGGTGAGATATAAGCAACTATTGGCAGAAAGGTGGAGTTGGGGTAGTAATGCAGGATAGTGGGGGGTTGAAGGGGAGTTGATAGTTTTAAAAGCAGTATTAGAATGTGGAGAGAAGTTTGTGTGCTATAAAAAGGAGTTGGGTGCAGGAGGAAAGAGGAGTGAGTGGTGGAATGATAAAGAAGGTGGGATAAAAGAAAAAAGGTAGCTTATGAGGGGTTTTTACAAAACAGAAGTGTTAATAGAAGGCGAGTATATGGAGAGTAAAAGAAAGGTGAAGAGAGTGGTGAGAGAGTGCAAAAGAAGAGCGGATGAAAGAATGGGAGAGGCTCTGTCAAGAAATTTTGCTGAAAACAAGAAAAATTTTGGAGTGAGATAAACAAGGTAAGAAAGCCTAGGGAACGAATGGATTTGTCAGTTAAAAACAGAGTAGGGAGTTAGTAGATGGGGAGCTGGAGGTATTGGGTAGATGGCGGGAATATTTTGAGGAACTTTTAAATGTCGATGAAAAAGGGAGGCGGTAATTTCATGTACTGGCCAGGGAGGTACAACATCGTTTAGGAGTGAAGAAGAGCAGGATGTGAGTGTGGGGGAGGTGCGTGAGGCATTACGTAGAATGAAAGGGGTAAAGCAGCTGGAATTGATGGAATCATGACAGAAATGTTAAAAGCAGGGGATATAGTGCTGGAGTGGTTGGTATTTTTGTTTAATAAATGTATAAAAAGAGGGAAGGTACCTAGGGATTGGCAGAGAGCATGTATAGTTCCTTTATATAAAGGGAAGGGGGATAAAGAGAGTGTAAAAATTATAGGGGAATAAGTTTACTGAGTATACCAGGTAAAGTGTATGGCAGGGTTATTATTGAAAGAATTAGAGGTAAGACAGAGAGTAGGATTGCAGATGAGCAAGGAGGCTTTAGAGTGGGTAGGGATGTGTAGATCAAGTGTTTACAGTGAAGCATATATGTGAACAGTATTTAGATAAAGGTAGAAGTTTTTATTGCATTTATGGATTTAGAAAAGGCATATGATAGAGTGGATAGGGAGCAATGTGGCAAATGTTGCAAGTGTATGGAATAGGTAGTAAGTTACTGAAGGCTGTAAAGAGTTTTTATGAGGATAGTGAGGCTCAGGTTAGGGTGTGTAGGAGAGAGGAGATTACTTCCCGGTAAAAGTAGGTCTTAGACAGGGATGTGTAATGTCACCATGGTTGTTTAATATATTTATAGATGGGGTTGTAAAGAAGTAAATGCTAGGGTGTTGGGGAGAGGGTGGGATTAAATTATGGAGAATTAAATGCAAAATGGGAGTTGACACAGTTACTTTTTGCTGATGATACTGTGCTTATGGGAGATTCTAAAGAAAAGTTGCAAAGGTTAGTGGACGAGTTTGGGAGAGTGTGTAAAGGTAGAAAGTTAAAAGTGAACATAGATAAGAGTAAGGTGATGAGGGTATCAAACGATTTAAATAAAGAAAAATTGGATATCACATTGGAGAGAGGGATTATGGAAGAAGTAAATGTTTTCAGATATTTGGGAGTTGCGTGTCAGGATGGGTTTATGAAGGATGAGGTTAACCATAGAATTGATGAAGGAAAAAAAGGTGAGTGGTGCGTTGAGGTATCTGTGGAGACAAAAACGTTATCCATGGGGCAAAGAAGGGAATGTACGAAGTATAGTGGGACCAACACTCTTATATGGGTGTGAAGCATGGGTTGCAAATGCTGCAGCGAGGAGGAGGCTGGAGGCAGTGGAGATGTCCTGTCTAAGGGCAATGTGTGGTGTAAATATTATGCAGAAAATTCGGAATGTGGAAATTAGGAGAAGGTGTGGAGTTACTAAAAGTATTTGTCAGAGGGCTGAAGAGGGTTGTTGAGGTGGTTTGGTCATTTAAAAGAATGGATCAAAGTAGAATGACTTGGGGAGCGTATAAATCTGTAGGGAAGGAAGGCGGGGTAGGGTCGTCCTAGAAAAGGTTGGAGGGAAGGGTAAAGGAGGTTTTGTGGGCGAGGGGCTTGGACTTCCAGCAAGCATGTGTGAGCGTGTTAGATAGGAGTGAATGGAGACGAATGGTTTTTGGGACATGACGATCTGTTGGAGTGTGAGCAGGGTAACATTTTGTGAAGGGATTCAGGGAAACCAGTTAATTGATTTAGTTGGACTTGAGTCCTGGAAATGGGAAGTACAATGCCTGCACTTTAAAGGAGGGTCTGGGATAGTGACAGCTGGGAGGGACAATTCTCAGCTGTCGTATCTGAGCTCCTCTGCAAAGACAGTGATTATGTATGAGTGTGGTGAAAGTGTTGAATGATGATGAAAGTATTTTCTTTTGGGGATTTTCTTTCTTTTGGGTCACCCTGCCTCGGTGGGAGACGGCCGACTTGTTGAAAAAAAAAAAAAAAACATTGGCAGCATTGAGACCCACGGTCAAAATTGACATATATGTCCAAAACTGACTGGGCATCAGCACAGATCGCGTCGTCTTGGATTACCATCCACTTGTGTTGAAAGCTGGAACTTCCTCAAGGATGTTAAGAAAGATCTCCTTGAAAAACACCTGAAATATAATTTTAGAAATTATTAGTATACAAATTAGAAAAGAGTGTGGAGTTTAAAAGGTATTAGACAGGGGGAAAAGGAGTGGTTGGTGGTGTGGGCTTTTGGAGAGGACAGAGAATAAATGCCCAAAAAAGGCTGTATAATCTAGGGTGGCAGTGGGAGTGAAATCTTTCAGGAATGGTTGCAGGGAGGGCATGAAAGGGCTTTAAGTGGAAGGGCTTGAGCATCCAACAGGAGCGTGTATTTACGTGTGTTCATGCATGTGTTTGTGAATGCACATTAGATGTTGTGGAGACATGTTGGAGCATAAAGAAAGTAACAAAGGAATTCAGAAACCAGTAAGCCAGACATGAGGCTTAGAAAATAATACACCTGCATTTTGAAGGAAGGGTGTATGTTACAGTTCAAAGTGTCATTTGAATGATGTCTGTGCACTTCGGGCAAAACAGATACTAAACAAATGATGGTGAATGTTTTTTTTTTTTTTTTGGGGGGGTCACCCTCCTTAGTTAAAGTGGCAAAGGGGGTTAAAAAAAAGTTTACTGTTAAAAATAATTAATACAGTGGACCCTCGGTTAGGGCCCGTAATCTTTTCCCAGAAGGTTGGCCTAAATAAAAAAAGGGCCGAAAACCAAAATAATATTTCCCATAAGAACTAATGTAAATACAATTAATCCTTTCCCAAACACCCAAAATATTAAAAAATAATTTTTAAAGATTAATTATATTTTTACAAAAAAAACCCAAAGGCTTATAATCTAGGGTGGAAGGGGAATAAATCTTCTCAGGAATGGTTGCAGGAGGGAGAAAGAGGTTTAAGTGGAAAGGGGGTTAACCCCAAAAATTTTAGGACTTAAGGTATCAAAGCCCCCTCTGGGGTTACTTCCCCTTTTTTGTCTTTTACTGGCACTAGGACCAGCTTGGGGTCACTGGACTCCTGTTGCCCAAAAAAACTGTCCAAAAGAGCTCTGTTTTTGGCGTCTCTTAAGATTGCCTGAAGTGAGACAGGTTTTGTCACTGAACATGTTGAAGATATGGCTTGTTTCAGCTTGGTCAGGGGGGTATTTTTCCCCAAAACTTTGCACCTCACTTCCTTTCCAAATGTCATGTCGTGAAGAAGGCACATCCTTCCCTCTCTCTTCCTCCTCCTCCAAACCAATTTCCCCAGCTGTGGTCTGTTGTTGTTGCAGATGAACTCTTGCAGCTCTTCAGTGGTTAGCTCTTCCCTGTGGTCCTCCATCAACTCTTCCACATCCCCCCGCCACTCACCTCCAACCCCAGGGACTTCCCCAAAGACACGATAGATTCCACAACAGGGAGAGGGTCGACAGGGTCAAGATCAACCTCAAACCCTTCAAAATCCCTGAGGACACATTCTGGCCACAAGTCCTGGGAATCCTCCCTGCCAAGCCTTACCTATAAAAGGGTTATACAATGGGGGATATTAGTGATTCCTCCAGAACCCCTCTTAAGTCAAGTCATTGTCCAAGGTCATTTTAAAGCAGTTTGAAACATTGCTTTCATGTAGAGTTTTTTAAGTTAGAAATGACCTGCTGGTCCATGGGCTGGATGGGGGAGGAGTGGTGTTAGAGGAAGAACTTCCCGTTATAAAACAACTCCACAGACAATAGGTCTACCAAGTTTGGAGGATGAGCAGGGCACTGTCCCGTACCAGGAGGACTTATGGCAATTTATTTTTCCCGGAGGTATTTTTTTTTACACTAGGGCCAAAATTCATGGATCCCAAACAATGAAAATTTGGTTTATGACCCCTGCCTTTTTTTTAGATTTCCCCAACACACAATTTATTCTTGATGACATTGTTTTCTTGAACACTCTGGGATTTTCAAGTGATACCGTAAAGGCTTCACTAGCATTACCACAGAACAAGAGTTAGCTTTTCCTTCATGGGGTTGTGTCCTGGCAGTGCCTTTTCCTCCTGCGTGATGTAGGTTCTCTTTAGCATTTTCTTCCAAAGAAGTCTGTTTCATCACAATTGAACACTTGTTGAGGAGGAAACCTTGCCTCTACGTACTCTTTGAATTCATGCACAAATTCTTCAGCCGCACGTTTGCCTGAACTTGCAGACTCGCCATACCTTACAACACTGTGTATGCCACTATGCTTCTTAAATCTTTCAAACCAGCCTTTGCTGGCCTTAAATTCACTAACAGCAGCACTTGTTCCATGCATTTTATTCACGAGATCCGCATGCAACTGCCTTGCCTTTTCACAAATGATCGACTCCACAACACTATCTCCCGCTAACTGTTTATCGTTGATCCACACCAACAATAACTTCTCCACATCTTCGATTACTGGTGATCTTTGTTTCACTAGCATATTTACCCCTTTTGCAACATTAGCTTCCATGATTTCTACTTTCTTTGCCAGGATGGAAGTGATTGTTGATTTGGATTTCCCATGCAGCCTGACAAGCTTGAGCACACGTACACCACTCTCATACTTATTTCTTTCTTGAATTCTATCGTGTTTCTCACTTTCTTTACCAAAGGGCTGGCACTAGGAACTTTCTTTGGGCCCATGGTGGCTTATTTCGCAGTTGCACACAATCAACAACCACAAAAAACAATGGATTATAGCGAAATATTTGAATGAATGCACAGAGTCTTGCTCACTCACCGAGAGACACAGCTAGACTGACTCACGAATGTGGCAGAGTGGCGGGCGGACGCATCCAATACAACCGATTTCCGAGTTGACGGCCAAAATCCGGGATAGAATTTCGGTCAAAAAAGTGATCGAAATCCGAATTGGCCGATATCCAGAATGGCCGATATCCGAGGGTGCACTGCATTTAAAACTTTGCATACAATTTACACAAAAATATTCCACACTGTAATAAATAAAACTATTATTATAAAACACTTTCACCATCATTCATACATAATCACTGTCTTTGCAGAGGTTCTCAGATACGACAGCTTAGATTCACTACAAACAGCCAATATTCAAACCCCTCCTTTAAAGTGCAGGCACTGTACTTCCCATTTCCAGGACTTAAGTCAGGCTAACTGGTTTCCCTCAATCCTTTCACAAAATATTGCCCTACTTACACTCCAACAGCTCATCAGGTCCCAAAAACCATTCGTCTCCACTCACTCCTATCTATCACGCTCATGCATGCTTCTGAAAGTCCAAGCCCCTTGCACACAAAATCTCCTTTACCCCCTCCCTCCAACCTTTTTGAGGACAACCCCTACCCCGCCTTCCTTACCATACAGATTTATACGCGCTTCAAGTCATTTTACTTTGTTCCATTCTCTCTAAATGACCAAACCACCGAATTTTCTGCATAATATTTGCACCACACACTGCCCTCAGACAGGATATCTCCACTGCCTCCAGCTGCCTCCTCTCTGCAGCGTTCACAACCCAAGCTTCACACCCATATAAGAGCGTTGGTACCACTATACTTTTGTACATTCCCTTCTTTGCCTCTCTTTTGTCCCCTTTGCCTTTATACAAAGGAACTATGCATGCTCTCTGCAAATCCCTAGGTACCTTACCCTCTTCCATACGTTTATTAAATCAAAGCACCAACCACTCCAAAACTATATCCCCACCTGCTTTCAATATTTCTATCTATCAATCCCAGCTGCCTTATCCCCCTTTCATTCCACCCACTGCCTCATGAACTTCTCCCACACACACAACTGGTTCTTCCACACTCCTACAAAATATTATTCCTCCTTGTTCTATACACGAAATCACAGCTTCCCTATCGTCATCAACATTTAACAATTCCTCAAAATATTCCCTCCATCTTCCCAATACCTTTAACTCTCCATTTAATAACTCTCGTCTCCTATTTTTAACTATCAAATCCATTCATGTCCTTTTCCCTAACATAATACAGGTACTGTACATTATTACTAAAGAAAAATATAATTCAAGAAATAAAAGTTAACTTACCTCAATTTCCATTTTAAGATGAGTCTTGAAGCTTGTTAAGAGAGTAAAAAAAATGTTAAGTGAAAGTTCAAACACTTCTGGAATTAGAGATGCACCATTATTGATAAGTGCTACACACAGGTGCTGTTTCATAGATGTTATGAAGGTGTCAGAATGAAATATCTGGCCAGCATTCTGAACAATTGCCAGCAACAACTCCAGCGAAAGAATCTTCGACTGAAGTTCATGAGATCTGGAAAAATATTTTTTTTTTTTTTAGCTCTATCACCCATCTCCCACCAAGATAGGCTCGCCCAACCAAAAAAAAGAAAACAAAAAAAACAAAAAATTGAGAAAGAAATGATGACACAAACTGACACAAACACCTGATGCTAAATTATTGTCTTAAGTTTTTTTGGTCAAATGCAATTTTTAATACAAGAGCCTCCGTAAAAAAAAATACAAAAAAATAATAGATTCACCAGTAGCTATGATTTCCAAAGCAGGGTCAGAGTAATATTATTTCAGACAGAATATAGTTACAAAACTAACATTATACAGCACATAGGTGTCCCCACAAATTAACTGAGGCTTACAGGCCAAGAGGTGCAGTAAAATTTAAAATTGCAAAAAAATACAAAATTATGTCTTCACAATTTTTTTTTTTTTTCAGATATTGGCATAAATCTCATTCACTGGCTACAAAATCAAAATCCACTGATAAGGAAGCCCATGACTTTGCAGGGACGACTGTATTGCTCATTAACTTACCTTGGGTCAGGAGAATCAGGCAAGGGTTCCATGGAAAGTTTGCAGAGGGAACGAAATACCAAGAACGCATTTTTCTGGAGAGTGTGAGAGAGTTTAGCTGTCATGGCTGTTTCTCCCTCAGTCATTGTGTTTATGCTCTCCTGTTAAAATATGCAAAAATAAATCAATAATAATGGAACTTGTATCATAAAACTTGTAAATGAAAACTAGAGAACTCACACTACAGTATTTAAGTTCCCTCTGAGTTTGCAATCATCTACTCATGAAAAAAATTAACATTTTTTTTTTCAACACGTCGGCTGTCTCCCACCGAGGCAGGTGACCCAGAAAAGAAAAACACTTTCACCATCATTCATACATCACTGTCTTTACAGAGGCGCCCAGATATGACAGTATCAGCCAAAAATTAAGTTTTCATTTTAAACTTATGTGACAATCTAGATACTTTGCAAAGATTTGAGGATCTCCACACAATTGGCTTGGATGCTCACTATAAGATAAGATTTCTTCGGGTTTTTAACCCCGGAGGGTTAGCCACCCAGGATAACCCAAGAAAGTCAGTGCGTCATCGAGGACTGTCTGTCTTATTTCCATTGGGGTCCTTAACCCTTTCAGGGTTGGTGCCGTACCAGTACGTTTTACGAGCAGGGGTTGGTGCCGTACTAGTACGCTTAAATTCTAGCTGCTTCAAATCGAGGGGGAGAAAGCTGGTAAGCCTGCATGTGATAAGAATGGGTCTATGTGGTAAGTGTGCGCAGTAGGAAAAAAATCTATGCACCCGCATTGCATTGTGGGAGTGGTTATTCAATGCACCTTTGTCACCAAGCCATGTGGTAAGGAATACCTCACTCCCGCAGTGTGAGTGGTAGGGAAGGCAGTGGGGGAGTGGGAAGACAGTGGGGTGGGTGGGAAGGTAGTGGGATGAGTGGGGAAGACAGTGGGGTGAGTGGGGAAGACAGTGGGGTGGGTGGGGAAGACAGTGGGGGGTGGGGAAGACAGTGGGGTGGATGGGGAAGACAGTGGGGGGTGGGGAAGACAGTGGGGTGGATGGGGAAGACTGGGGGAGTGGGGAAGACTGGGGGAGTGGGAAGGCAGTGGGGTGGGTGGAGAAGAGGGGGGAGTGGGGAAGGCAGTGGGGTGGGTGGGGAACACAGTGGGGGAAGACAGTGGGGTGGGTAGGGAAGACAATGGGGTGGGTGGGGAAGAGTGGGGGAGTGGGGAAGGCAGTGGGGGAGTGGGGATGACAGTGGGGGAAGGCTGGCTGGCTGGCTGGCAGGCAGGCAGGCGGGCCCGCTGGCCGGCTGGCTGACCAGCTGGCTGGCTAGCAAACTGGCTCTGTCACACAGGTACACATAAATACATAGTGTAAATAACCTAGGATAAATACATAGTGTAAATTACATAGGATAGCACAAAAATCCAGACGGGCAAATAATATATCAGGACTCAGATGGGCAGTGTTGGTTCAATAGTGCCCTCTCTGAGACAGAGAGAGACAGAAAGAGAAAAGCAGACAGACAGACAGGCAGATAAAACAGTAAAAACAAATAAGGGAGGATTGTACCCCCCCAATTTGTAAAATTTTTTGTAATTTTTGTAATTTTTTTTTGGGGGTTAAAAGCTAACCTGTGTTTTCCAAGGGGAGAAACGGGAAGGCAGAGCGACTTCAATGAAGTTTTAGGTTTGGGGGGTATTAAAAGGGGGAAGGGAGGTACCCTTTTTTAAAATGTAATATGTATTTTTTTAAATTGATAAGACCACTAACCCCGGGCTGGTGGCAGGAGGCAGGAGGGAGGGAGGGAGGAGGCAGGGAGGCAGGCAGGCAAAGGGTCATCAAATGCCAACAGTAATTAGTTTAGCTATAATAATAAGATAAGAGGACCCTCACCCTCTTCAAATGTCATTTTATGTAATTAATTATGATAAGACTGACCCCACACTTCTTCAATAATAATAATAATAATTAATTATTATTATTATTTTTAAATTATTATTATTTTTATTTACTGTATCCTAGGTAATTTATACTATGTATAATTGTATTTATGTGTTCCTGTGAGATAGAGACACAGCCAGCCAGCCAGCCGGCTGACCATCCATGCAACCAGCTGTTCAGCCAGCCAGCTGGTCAGGTAGCCAGCCACCCAGCTGGTCAGGTAGCCAGCCAGTCAGCTGGTAAAGCCAGCCTTCCAGCTGGCACCAGCCTGCCAGCCAGCCCAGCCAACTGGTCAGCAAGCCAGCCAGCCAGCCAGCTAGCTAGCCAGCCAGCATGGCCAGCCAGCCAGCCAGTGGTCAGCTAGCCAGCCAGCCAGCCAACTGGTCAGCAAGCCAGCTGGCTGGCTGGTCAGCCAGCAAGCCAGCCAGTCGACTGGCCATCCATCCAGCCAGCTGTTCAGCGGCCACCAGTGGCCTAGCCAGCCAAGCTGGTCCAGCTAGCCAGCCAGCTGGTCAGCTAGCCAGTCAGCTGGTCAGCTAGCCAGCCACCCCTGGTCAGCAAGCCAGCGCCACCCAAAGTCAGCCAGCAGTTATTGGTAGTATACAAGGAGTGTATATATACAAAATAGGTTTATAATGGTCTCATAGACATAAAAGTTACTTGAAAATAAATATTAAAAATAAAAAAAAATAAAAAAAAACAAACCGCCAGCCGAAGTCACCGATGCTGCTGTCAGCTGTTCAATTTTGGTCAACTTCAAGCCTCCATATCTCCGTAAGTATTGATCGCAAAAATTTGTTTAGCCATTTAGATTTAAAAACAAAACTCTATCATTTCATACGATAAAAAATTTTTTTCCCGAATATTTTTCGACCCTATGAACACGTTTCCGAGAAGGCCTGTCGACCCCCAAAGGGTTAAATATATGCTATTCAACATTTGCATAGGTTAAAATATGAGAATTTATTGTACTTTGAGAATTTACTTTTGGGATTTGATAGTAACTTTCCCTCTACAGGCACCTAAAGTCAGTACCTGACCACCGGGCTGTGGTTCATACGTCAGTTTGCGTGTGGCCAGCAGTAACAGCCTGGTTGATCAGACCCTGATCCCCCATGAGGCCCGGTCTCAGACCGAGCCGTTGGGGCACTGACCCCCGAAACCCTCTCCAGGTAAACTCCAGGTACATAAAGGAATGTGTCCTCAGGAGGTTCATATACATATTAAAGTAAATTAATTGTTGCTAAAAAATGGATCATATGTTTAAAGGCATCATCAATGAATGTAAACATCATGGCTCACCGACAGGAAGCATAGAGTGTGCATAAATGTGGTAAAATCTGAGTGGGGATCTGTAACAAGTGGCATTCCGTAGGCATTATTTTTAGACCTATTGTTGTTCATAATGTACATTAATGACCTTTTGCCTGGGGATCAACCACAGCCAACCACCTCAAACCTTTAACCCTTAAACTGTCCACACGTAGATATACGTTCACGTGCGTACTGCTCCGAATGTAGATCTCGTTTATTTTATTTTTCAATTTAGTGCAATAGGGCCTGAGTCGCCAGACATGGGGAGAATGGGTCTGCGCCCTCAGTGTGCGAGTATTAAAAAATCTGGGACCACTTACTACCTTGTGGGAGCACCAGTTCAATTTAGTGCCAGCTAGAGCAAATAGTGTCCAAACACCAGGGATTCATTGATGTCATGTCCCTAACACTCCCCTTTAAAAGGAAAGTAAAAAAAGGTTAGATAAATACATGAGTGGCTGGGGGGGGAGTTGGCCCCACTAGCTTGGCTACTGTCTGTCCATGCTTCTTCCTTGGGGATGTGACCTGACTAGGGGGGAGGTCGCTGGGGGTGAAGGACCTGCCTTGAGGGCCAGGGCCTGCTGCAGTGTTCCTTCTTTTATGATCATGTATTCGGGGGCTGGCTGGCTTTGGCTGTCTCTGGGTTCTCATCTGTCTATAACTCATCTGTCATACTCTGTCTGTCTATATCTTTGCCTGTCATATCTTTGTCTGTCTTTTTTTTGTCTGTCTATATTTTTTCTGTCTATATTTTTTTGTCTATATCTTTGTCTGTCTATATCTTTGTCTGTCTATATTTTCTATCT